>MSJI02000704.1:0-54193 GCA_001931905.2 Cladosporium sp. IMV 00045 | reverse complement strand
TTGTCTTTGTTTGTGTTGACGTTTTGTTTTCCTTGTGCGTCTGTGATTATCGTGTTTACATGTATTCGCACTTCTCCTTCGTACATCTCACTCACACGACGACGACACGAAAGATAACATCAGCATCAAAAAACACCATATCAGACACCAGCCAAAGACCCGCCACACCAATCACCCAACACCTCACCACACTCACCAAACATACCGATGCCTCTCCTCCCCACCCGCCGGCCTGCCCACACTCGTCTCCTCAAACTCTTCAACCTCCGGCACGCCCTCGCGCTCCATCTTGCGGTTCTCATAAATCAACCAGCAACTCAGCACGCCACTCAGGGCAGCCACCATCAAGCACATCCCCGCCGATATCCACATCCCCTTCCTGTACAGCGGGCCTTCGTTTTCGGGGAAGACGTTCGTTCCTGTCTTGCGTTAGCCGGTGTGTCTTTTCTATGTGTTGAAGATGAGTTGGGAGAAAGTGATCAGTGTACGCACCAAGTAAAGGACCACACTGCCCCACCGTCGCCAGCACGACATACCCGCCCGCGCGCTTCGATTCCGTGGAGTGGATATTCGCCGTCCAAGCGAGCAACAGCGCCACCGAGGCGAAAATCTCAACGGACAGAAAGATACTGAAATACCTCGGCCCGGTCGTGTTGGTGGTGGCGTTGATGATGAATCCCACGCCTGCGAGCGTCGCCGCGAGCGCGCAGAAGGGGCCCCGCACGGTTAGTCGGTCGGACAGGTAGCAGAAGAGGATGATGGTCAGGAAGCACAGGACGTAGGGCGGTGCGGACAGGCCTTGCGATTGGATCCGGCTGAAGGTGCCCATTTCGGAGATGATGGTGGGGACGAAGAGGGGGAGGGAGGCGAAGGAGACGTTGCTGCGGAAGGGGAGTGGTGTTAGTGATGGGGATTGAAGAGCTATAAGGGAGGGAGGGGCGTCTCTCACCATCCGAAATAACACAGTGCGGGAATCCAGGATTTGGGGTCTTTGATTCCCTCCAAAGCCTCTTTCACGCGGATGCCTTGCTGCTTGTCGACGTCGAGACGCTGGTTGCGAGCCGTCATGTGCATGGCGATTTCTTTCTCTCGGTCGTTCAGGAATTTCGCTTTCGCTATGCTGTCCGGGATGAAGAACCAGCAGGGGATGGCAAACAGACATGTCGGCGCTCCCTCGATGATGAAGAGGAGCCGCCACGGAGCAACCGTACCCGTGATCTGAGAGATGCCGTAGGCCAGAGCTCCTCCATAGGCATTCGCCATCGCGGCTCCGCTGAGGAACACTCCGTGGCGAAATCCTACTTTCTCCCTGGGATAGAAGAAACTGAGGTACAGCGGCACGCCGGGACCGAACATGGCTTCTGCCACTCCGAGGAAGAAGCGACAGGTCATCAGCCCGCCCCAATTGAAGGCCGTGGCTTGGATTGTGGCGACGAAGCCCCAGAGGAAAACGCAGAACGCGCACCATCTGTGAGGGGGGAAGTGTTTCCATCCCATGATGGTCCATCTGGACGGTGAAGGTGGTTAGTCAAGTCGTGAAGATCCGTGCAAGTTGTCAAGGAACTCACTGGCTCAGGATGTAAGCGATGTAGAAGATGGTGCCCAGCCAGTTGTATCGATTGCCGCTCAGATCGATGTCATCTTCCATCCCGGCGATGCGCGCGTTTCCCAGATTGCTCCTGTCCAGGACGCTGAGCGAGTAGAGCACGAAAACCAAGGGGAGTAATCGCCAGTCCAGCTTGCGGATTACTGCAGCTTCTTCCTCGGCGCTCGGTTTGATGAAGGTGTGCTGGCCTTCTTTCGTCTGGACGTGCTCCAGCTGGTCGGCCTCGATGGACTCTTTCTTCTCGAGATCGCTCATTTTCGATGATTTGAGGTGTCTATTGAGTGAGAATAGAAATACGGAACGACTGCGAAGGAAACAAGGGAAGGCGTTCTGATGTATCACGAAGGACTACAACGGTCCCGTGCCCGCAAATTGTAACGTAGCTTAAGGAATCAAATAGCTTGCTCCATTCACATCAACTCAAAGACCACACAAGCAAAAGTCTTGGACACCGACAAACGGTCAACGATCTGTGTTGAGAACGAAGATAAACTTCAGCTTACCTTTAAACCCAAGCCTGTGATGCGCTTTTTGAACGTGCCTACATGCCCCTCATGTGGATAGACCGACACCGGTGCGCTGGGTGGGGAGTACGGTTATGGCGGCGACAGAATGCTTGTAATGACATGGGTGGAAAGCTTCGTTGCGCTTGCGTGGGTTGCTGAAGCTTGGTGGGGCTTGTCCTTATCGAGGATTGATCTTCTGCCGTGGGTGGTGGTTGTGGAGGGCGTGGGCGAGTGGACGAGTGCGGAGATGTTGATCCTTCGGAGCGTGGAGCGTGGAGAAGGGTCGTTCTTGTCCGTGGAATATGAGCACGAGCGGAAGATGGATGCAATTGCCTGATAGCCTTTTGCGGTAATCGCATACATTCGAAGGGTTGTGATAGGTTGTGTGGTTTGCCTTTCACCTCGTCCGATTACTTGAGGGAAGCCTCCATGCAGCAGACACATAGCTCATCACACTTCAACGAAACGTTGCAACATTCAGAGTGACCCGTGCGTCTTGTCTGTTCAGACCGCCTTGTTAAACGTCAATACTCTTTGAAGTCTGCTTTCCATGATCGACGTTCACATTTGTGGATTAGGTATCTAATGGCTTTGGAGAAGAACAGCCATTTAGCGGTGGGCCTGCTTGATCACTATTTCTTCCCGTCGCACCTACTTTCTTTCAATCAATTGCCCTAAGAATGGCCATATGGTATTTTGTCATCCAAGAAGACTCAGAACCAAAACCGCTCCCCTCTAGATCGATCAAGCGTGTCCTTTACAGCACCATTGCCCAACAAAGTATTCGCGAACTGCGCTCCATAAAGCATCAACAACACGGTGAGGAGAGTACTTAGCAGCCCTGCAAGTAATAGATGTTCCGGCCCAAACCCACCGTTTCGACTTCGATACCGCGTCGGTGCCAATGGTCCGACCATCTTTTTGAGCGGTGTGATCTTCTCGGACATCATAGTCGCTTGGCCATTATTGGTACCCGGCAGACCGTCCATACTCCAAGCGTTCTTGGTTGCCCAGTATCTATGATCATGAGTACATATCTGAAGAGCGAGGAGATTTCTGCAGGCACTCACCTTGGCATACTATCCGACGCGTTACCTTCAGCCTCCCTCTTAGCCTTCTTCTTGAAAAAGTCATTGAGAATCGGCCTGTGATCTTTGAAATCGTAGTATGGAACCGAAAAGCCGCAGGAAGTCCCGACCTGATGAATGTCGACGATGATTATGCTTCGCGTACCAGGGATGCAATCCACTTTCTGCGCTTTCACAAACTCGTCGAAAGCCGGCGTGCCGTGCTCCATCACTCGTCCTTTACCAAAGAGCCTCATGATACGAGGGGGTCCTTCGAAGGCATTCAACATGATGGTCACGCGGTTGTTTCCAGGCTCGTAGATGTGTGAGATCGTCTCGTTGCCGCTGCCGGTGAGTTCCTGGTACCAGAAGGTTTTGCGGTCCAATACGCCGAAGTATTCACCGCCTTTGGGGGACACGTTGACATGTCCCGTTTCGCTTAGGGGAGCTGTTGCTACCCAGAACATTTTCTGATCTAAGATCCATTGGATCATGGACTGTTATGTGTTAGTATGGGCTTCTAGTTGAGTGGAGCTAGGGTGCTGACTTCGGGGATCTGCTCGTAGAACTGGCCCATCTTGGAAAGCCGATGGTTTTGGCGATGGTGTCGTTAGATGCTGAGGCGCTCGGTCTTATGTCAACCTGGCCAGCACAAATGCGATGATTCACGCATGTGAGAGATGATTGTCACTCTGACTGTGACTCCTCAAGGTTGATGATTCGGTATCACGGCTTGCTTGAGGGCGGGGTTGCCGAACCGAGCCCAGAATCACACAACATTGCCGCCTAAAATGCAAGTCACGTTTTCTCGGTTTCGTTGGACTCAGACGACAGTTCTTATCGTTCGAAAACAAGAGTGAGGTGTGAATGTGGAAACACTTCTACGACTTGAAAGGTCCGTGCCCACTGCGTGGGCCCACCCAATGCGCCACTCTCAATCCAACCACCACGACTACAAAGGATCATTGCATCTGAAGAAAGTCATTGATTTTGCCACACAAGCTCTCATATCGACATCAATCCAGTCTTGACGACCATCATGAGCGCTGCAGATTTACAGTCCCTCCTGCGGTTCCTCTCGCAAGACGCAAAAGTCCCTCTGGCGACAGCGATGAGCAAAGTCAAACCACTGCAATCAGCCAACCTCAACAGCGTCGATGCCCTGGCCAAAGGAAAATTGGAAGACATCCGAAAGATCTTCGAAGACGAGAAAGTCTCAAAGCAAATCCACAACGCAGCCAAAAGAATCTCGAAAAAGCGCGCGGCAGGAGACGACACACCATCGCCTAGGAAGAAAAGAAATGACGGTAGTATTTTCTCTTTGAAGCAAGAACAGACTCCTGCCGAGCTTGAAGCCTCTTTGTCGCTACCGACGAGCGATTTGTCGCCAGAGGAACTGGCTGAGGTGGTGTTGTTCACTAACCGAGCACCGTTGGTCCTTGCATTCGTGGTCGTTCTGCTCAAGTACACCATGCCCGAGCAGCCGCTTTCAAGCAGATTGAGTTTGGCTCAGGCATATGTCAGCGTAACGAGTCGAGTACGAGCGGTCTCCTTAGGCATCGAACAGGGCGAGAGCGCGGAAGAATCAGGCCTCGGCATTGGCCAAGCCGCGGTGACGATCATGGGCAAGGAATTGCGGGTGCTCAAGCGATGGGGATATGAATGGGAAGACAAAAAAGTCAAGATCGAGTCATCGGCCGAAGACAAGACCGGAGCAGGTACCGAACAGAATGACGAAGAAGTGAACGACGAGCAGCCCGCCCTCTGGGGACTCGATCTTGAAGCCCTAAAGAAGAGCAAAGCAGAGATGCCGACGCTTGCAAAGGCACAAAGCGCTACAACTACCAACATGCCGATTCACACGCCCCAAGCCGCACGCTCGTATATCATGAGAGCATTCGATCAGCCGCCGTCTGAGAAATCGGGCAAAAAGTCGTCCGCGACCTCGAAAGCAGCAGACAAGGAACGCAATCTCGGCATGCTACTCCGTGCAATAGAGCTGCTGTATCAATCTTGGAGCAGCTCTTTGCCTCCAAAAGATCTCGACAAGCGTACTTGGAGCTGGTACGTTAAGGTCAGGCCGGCAGTGGAGCATGGTGTTGCGGGTTGGGGTGGTAAGAACGAATTGAAATTGGGAGAGATTTTGGCCTTGAGACGCGAGGAATAACGAGTTGTAAGTCTTCATGGTTTGAAGAGGACATGACCGTCACATTCTCCTCAAGTGCTACCGCTGGATGAGTCCGCATGTACTCAAGCAACTTCAGGTGAACTCTGCTCGAGTTCCAGCCCCGTGGCCGATCCGCACCGCTGTCCTTCCATCATCACAGCGTGTAAATGAAGAAAGGGCTTTTGTCACCCATATCCAAAAGCTCCTGCTCCGAATACCTGGCCCGGACAACTTGCTCGCCCTCATCGTCAAGCATCTTTCTCCTCGCCTTATTCTCTCAGTCGCACGCCTTACGCAAGACATACGCCATGATGATCGCTGCAATGCTCATGCCTAGACCTACTCCAAAGCCAGTCGGATACTTGGGCGCCTGTGAAGCAATGTAAATGTTTGAGCCAGCAATACCTCCCAAGTTGCCGACTGAGATGAGGAGACCCATTCCAACGGCGCGTTTCGAGGAGGGCGCGAGGTTGTTCGCTGGTCGTTACGGTTAGTTGAGTAATCAGCGCCACATGGGGAGAGAGGCTTACCTGTCCAGCAGACGATGTGGATGAATGGACAATACAATCCAGCGGCAACGGGAAACAGGAAACCATACGTCAATCCAGGCAAACTAGTGTGTGGGATAGCGAGTTGACCAATGAATCCTGCGGCTGCGATGCAATAGCCAATCATGATGAAGGGAGACCGCTGTTGTACTCTATCGGACCAGAATGCGAAGATGATGGTCATGATCATCGCGAAAACGTAGATGGGTATGGTGAGCAGCTGGGCGTTGGCAGAAGAGTAGTCGAGTTGTTGGATCACTGCTGGAACGGTGGCGGTGAATCTGCATAATGGGTCAGAGGTTTCGTGCTCTTGGGGCCCTACATACAATCTCACCCATAGACTCCGATCGTGTTTGCCCAGAACATGACCCAAGAACACCAAATCTTGTACTCCTTGAAAGCTGCCCAGATGTGGTGCATTCTGATCTTGTCCGTATTCGTAACCCGACCGTGTCCGGAGCCCGTCTCTAAGGCGAGTCGATTGATGATGTATTCTTTTTCTTTCTTGTCTAGGAAGCGGGCAGTCTCTGGATTATCCGGGAGGACCTTCCAGATCACAAAAGACAGAGCTATAGGCACCAAGCCTTCGAGGATGAAGCTGTGGACAACTTAGCGGGCGTCTTTAGGACGCTCTCGAATTCACTCACATCCATTGCCATCCAGAGCGTCCTGATGAATGATCAATTATCTGAAGGTATTGACCATGATTTGAGCTTACCTGCAATCCCATCCATCTTCTCAATAGCAAATGCTAGCAGCCCGGAAAAGGCGCCGGACAAACTTGCTGCGGTGTAGAACACAGCCATTCGACTTTGGACTTCGTATCTTTTGTACCATAATGTCAAGAGAAACGTGGCACCTGAGTGGAGCCAGTCAGCTCGAGTGACCGGTGGCCTGAATAAACGATCTTCCGCTTGCGGGTTGAATATTTTCGTCGAGACATACCGGGGAAAAATCCAGCTTCGGCTATACCGAGAAACCATCTGGCCGCATATAAGCCTTGCCTATTCACGATCAACCCCATCAAAGTCATCACGAGTCCCCAAGAGAAGAGCAAGATCGATATCCAGACCGAAGGCCGTATGATCTTGAGTACAATGTTCGATGGTACCTCGAAGAGACAGTATGGTGGAAAGAACAACGTCACGGCGGTGTTATATTGCAGCCCGGTAAGATTGAGGTCCGTGGTCAGCCCGGCAATCCTCGCGTTGCCGCTGAGGTCCAAGTTATTAGTGTCAGAAATAAATTAGACCACTCACATCATACTCACATGTTGCTCCTATCGATGAAGGCAACCAGATAGAGCACAGCTAGAAGAGGCACGAGTCTAAAATCAATCTTTCTCAGAGCGCGCTTGGCTTCTGAAGGGGGCAAATCGGCAATGACATGCGAGTAGCCTGCGTCTAGAGTAGCCAGTTCACCTTGTGCGATGTCTTTGTCGTCGTGTAGGGCTTCATGGATGGCATAGTCGACCGTGCCATCGTTGTGGTCTTTAGTTTCTTGCAGGTTATCGTTCATATTCGCCATGGATGGTTTGAAGATCGGGAGGGAGATCCTAGTAGGGGTTGGTGTATTGAAACAGCATCGCCTGCAACTCTTATACCCTAATGTACCAGACATGTTTCCCGCTCGCAGTTGCGCGTCGTCAATTGTCCGATGCATGTGGCTTGTCTGCACGTGGACATCTTACTGCGGGGAACCTTCATTGAAAAAATGAACAGGCTGTAGAGAGAGATGTTGCTGAGCAATCAAGGAGCGTGGAACGAGTACAGCAATCGGCATATAAATATCATAGTTGCCGGGAAGAGAGGAGCGTCCGAATGCGATGGGCGGAACTTCTACCTTTTCCATCCCCTCAGCATATCGCAAGCGCCTCGGCATTGCAGTAATTGTGCAAGCAATTTCTCGAAGTCCTCATGAAGGAATTTAGATCGTTATTGTGTATCATCGATCATACCATGCTTGACATTCGCTCGACGACGAAGAAAAGTTATGGATGGAGGGTTGTGGGTAAGTAGGGTTAAGCTTAAGGGTTAGGGTTACAGTCTAGCCACAAAGAGACAAACACCGCAGCGCATCCAAACCCCCGACAGCGCGACATGTTGGCTTCGAGCCGGATGTAGGAAACAATCTCCAAAGATGACATCCAATCTTGAGCCCCCATGACACAAACCGCCGGCGGCCCTCCAGCGGCCACTTGGTCACAGCAACAACAAAGCAGCATATTCCGAATCCCTGCACCGCTCAAAAGAGTGTTTGACAAATTCCCACTCGTCCAGTATGGAGAGAATGAGCTCCCCTTGAGAGCTCCAAAAGAGAGGGATCAGCACGTCTTACACGTTTTCACCACGGAAGGAGATGCGAATGATGGGAAACCGAGCTTCAATCCCGGATGTTTGAAGTGGCAGGTAGGGACAATAATGGGCACAGGCGCGAGGAAGAGAGGCTAAACAATTTGTCGCAAACAGGCCTACCTCAACTTCTCTGGACTTCAGTACAGATTGGTTCCATCGAGCAACCATGCGTCACCAGCCGGCATCTTGCCATTCCTGCAGCCTGCTGCGTCAACAAATGACACTTCAAATCCACCCGATGCCGTATCAAGCAACAAGCTGAGGAAGTGGATGAAGACCCAGCCTCTGAAGTCATTGGAAGAGCCAGAAGACCTGCGATTCGAAACATACTCGTCGCTGGTTAGTAATGCTTTGAGAAAAGCTTGGGTAAGGGCAATCAAACGACCGACACGTCAAGCGTTTGCTAATCAAAAGCAGCTGCACCAATTGTATCTCCATCCCTCCAACTCCGCTCTACTCCACAGCCTCTACATTGCTCCTTGCTCATCGAACACCTTCGTTCAGCTCGCAATTGCACATCAATTGCGCGATGCAGCACAGAGTGAGCTCGCTAAATCGTCGTTCTCCTCCACCATCTCCGAGGCAGACATCATGCGCGAGTCTCGCAACGCTCTATCTGCCCTTTCAGGCCTACTCGGCAAAGACGAGTGGTTCTTTGGCCAAAAGCAACCGAGTATGCTCGATGCGAGCATCTTTGCATATACTCATCTGATCTTGGACGGGGGCTTGCAATGGAGCAAGAACGAGCTGGCTACGCAGGTCTTGCAGTACCAGAACCTCGTAGATCACAGAGACAGAATACTAATCATGTACTTTTAGAGCAAACAATACCCCAGTCAAATCAATGTATTATATTACGTACGCATGAAAACTGACTTCATCAAACCGAGCTGTGCCCCTCTGAGGGTGGAGACATCTGAGCCCAATCGACCCAATCCATCCCGTCCGCAAGTAACTCAGAAAAATCTAAATCCTCCACTTGCGGCCATTCCTCCCAGTCATCAAATAGCTCGCCTGACAAGAACTCCTCCACCCCCTCAAATTCCGCTGGCATCGCCGCCTCTGCCTCTGCACCTCTTTCTGCCGCATCCTTGACCTCCTGCTCGGCAATCGTCTTCCTCCATCCAGCCACGATACTGCACAGACTCTTAATAAGCTTCGCACCGGAAGCGTAAGTGCTGCCCTCTGCGATCGCATCAGAGCCACCGCCCATTCTATCCATCCCATCAAGCCGCTTCGCCACGTCCTGCAGCAGTAGCAAGTGGACATCAACGTTCGGGTGCAGCCCGCCCCAGCCTTTCAGTCGCGTGGCGTTGTTCTCGACAATTTCTCTTGACGCAAACAAGAGCGCGCTCACGGCCGGCACGGCAGGTGGCATGTATGCGATACCACCCAGGCGGAAGTTGTCGGCCATGTAGACGAAGTCCCGAAGGATCTGTGCCAATTGAGTGAACCTCGGATCGCCGTACTTGGCGATGAAAGACCCGATTGAGGCGGGGTCACTGAGGGTGTCGTGCTTTTCTCTCAGATTTGAGATGATTTCTGAGCTCACTTGCATGGCTTCATCTGGGGTCACATCCTGGTTGATGCCTGGTGGGCGAAGACCGGTCATTAGCCCATAGAAAATGCAGAGTCCACCGATGCGGACTTGTGACACGTTCAGGTCTGCTGACCGGAGTTGGATGACGGCTGCGATCTCTTCGTCGACATTGGAGCTGCCGGTTCGATCACAACTGTCTAACAAGTGGCGGATATACTCGCGGTGGCTCTCGCATTGCTTAGCATGTGACTCCATCAGTCGACCCAGGGCTGTAAGATCGAGCCAATTTTGCTTGCCTGCTACGGCAGCCTGCATTTCGATATTGGCGCTGCTCAGATGATGGTACATGAGAAGGACTCCAGGCGGCATGGGTACCTTTTCCACGGTCCCTTTCACCGCCATCAGATTGGCGCGTACCTCTGGCAGCGGACTCCGTTGCTCCGAAACAGGCTTCAACACGTAGCCGTCGACGACAGATTCCAACATGAGCCATTGGCACCACTGCAAAGCCTCCAATGCCGTGCTTTTGGCGGCAGCTGCGTTTATGTCTTGACTGCTATCCAACATTTTCTGCAAATGGCTCGCCGCATTGTCATATCCCAATTGACGTGCCGTCCGTTTCGCAAGAGTCGTGCTAAGCTTGCGCTTAATAGATGCTGCAGCCACTGATTGCCCGCTCGCGAGTGCTAACGGCATGTAGTCGCCGAGGAGATCTAAAACGAACAAAGCGTGCTTGTGTGCGGGCAGGTCAAACAAGAGATTCCGACATAGAACTTGGACAATGCTCTGGAGTTGTGGCGGGAGCTGTGGCGGAGCCCGTACCCTCCGGGAAGGCACGTTCAGTGCGATCAGGCAGAGGAATGCAAATAAAGTATTCGTAGATGAGTTGGACCAGTCTTCGGGATCCGCGAGTAGCTGCTGGCGAAGTTCTGTAATGGTTGGGATGTAAGGAGCGTGTAGGTAATGCCAGACCAAGCTTCCTCTTGCGTTAGCACCTCACGGTAGATTCTAGAGACGTGGCATGATCAAAACTAACCACTCATCCATCGACGATGCGAGCTCTGCACTCACAAGTCTCGTCAAATCCACTGATGCCGCTGGGCCTGACCCGAAAGCACGGCTCGCAAAATTGGCGTCTCGAGCCATCAAGGCTGAAAACAAGTGCGTGGAATCCATCAAAGCCTCAAACACCTCCCGCTTGCTCGGCTTTGCCCTCGCAGGCATAGAGAGGGTAATGTCAATTTCATTGACCTCAGCCCTTAGATCAGACAGAACGAAATCTTGCACATCGGAATCGGCCGGCTGGCCGCCGTCGTGTTCACCGAAGGGCTCATCGTCTTCATCCTTGACCTGATCAGGCCTACGCCGCTTCTGCGAGGGCCGTCCGAGGATGGTCTTGTCAACGACACAGTCCAGGCCTTGCTGTTGGCAGCGCATACAGGCTCGCTCGGCAGGTTGTGGATTCGGTGAGGGTTCGATGTGTACGTCGTCTGGTAGGTTGCATTTTATCTTTCGAGCTCGGCAGTTCAGGCAGATCAGCTTAGAATAACTGCCGCGCGGCTGCCGAGCTGGGATCTCGTTCGTGTTGTACATTTTGTCTCCGTCTCATCACGCTCCGGCACCTGTGTTGTTCCTCGGCGCAACGAGTGCGGAAGTATGGTGAGTGGTTTGGGGGTCAATTCTGGAAGGTCAGAGAAGCGAGATGTCTACATTTGGCCCTTGACTGTCCCAGTATGTATACGTTCGCGATGGTTGTCATCTCGTTCATATTGCGCAGTCGTCTGCGGTCTGAAGCTGCGCCTCTTTTCGCAGCTTGAAGTTGCGCCGTACTGGACGATCAGCTGAGAGGTGCGGTTTGTTGAAGCCACCACGCCTTGGCGCTTGTTGATAGGGCAAGTATTTTTAATGGACATTTTCTTCTCTATATACATATTGTAAATCGATTAACAGTCGCGATGAGGAAATCTAAGATTCAGTCTGCAGCTGCCCGATGGGATATTCACTCGGAATATTGGCCACATTTGGCTTCACGGTCGGGACGGACTCGTACTCTCTCGCGCTTACCTTCTGCTGCGCCCACGATGGTGTCTTCCTTACGCGTGACATTTGCTGCATTTGGTATGCAATCTGTAACAACTTCTGCTCCGTCCACTGCCTTCCAAGGATCTCCAACCCGATGGGAACGCCGTCAGGTGCAGTTGATGTACTCTCACTGAATCCAACGGGAACAGTCACAACCGGACTTCCTGTCAAAGCCGCCAGAATACCGTTTCGTCCACTCTGAGATGGCGAGCCGAGCTTCACCACCAGGTTCTTCTGTTCAGGGTAGATTATTGCATCAAGATCGTTAGAGGCATAGGTCTTTTCGAGCGCCATGGTTAGATTCCTGATGCCTTGCTGGCGGATAGCGTAGGTTTCGTTGGCGGTCGAAGACTTGAGTGAAGTCGTCACGTATTCATAGCCCGACGGGAGCACTAGGAAGTTGTCGCCAGCATACAGCTCTTCCGTTGAATTGGGATGTTTCCCGGATAGTGATGGCTGCTGGAGGTAGTCGGTAAGCGCCTCGCGATACTCATAGCGCTGAACATCAAGTGTACTGATGATGGCGTTGGCGTCATGTATTGTGTCGTTGATAGGCACAATCGTTGCTCCAGCGCTTCGCAGTTTCGCAATGTGTTTATCCATTGCATCGTTGACAGGTGTCGTCTCACTCGAAGCAGTGCGGTTGTAGAATCCTTCAAGAATCCCGAATCTCAAATCCTTCAAGGAACCTTGCGTAAGCGAAGCCCCGTAATCGATGTCCTTTATACCCGCTGGAACTAATGCAGTGACATTGTCTTTCGCGTCATACCCTTCGCTGGCCATGACAGTAAGCACAGTCGCAACATCCTCGACACAACGGGCAATAGGCCCAATCGTATCCTGAGTATAAGAGATGGGAATGACGCCTGCTCGGCTGATGAGACCTCTTGTCGGCCTGAGACTCCACAAGCTGTTGGCACTGGCTGGGCTGCGCAAACTGTTGACCGTATCTGTTCCAGTGCCCCAGACCGCGAAAGAAGCGGCAATCGCTGCACCTGTGCCACCCGAGCTACCGCCAGGAGTACGAGAGGAGTCGTACGGATTGACTACTTGGCCGCCAAGAGAGGAAACGCTGATGCCTTCCAGGGCCAGTTCGTGAAGAATCGTTTTGCCCAGAATGATGGCACCCGCTTTCTTCAAGGTTGCGACCGATGGAGCGTCCACCGTTGGCTGCGAGTGTGCCATGTCGGCACTGCTCCCAGTTGTCGGCATGAAAGAGGTGTCGAAGTTGTCTTTCAGCAATACTGGTATTCCGAACAGAGGACCGTACGTGCCATTGTTGGACTTGAGCAGCTTGTCACAGTCATCCGCGTTGTCTAGAGCGTGCGGATTCAGTGCCTGAATGGCGTTGGTGTGATTGTTGAGAGCTTCAATGCGTGACAGAAACGACTCGACCACTTCTCGGCAGGTCGTGAGTCCAGTGAAAAGGTCATGGTGAGTGGAAGCGATTGTAGCTTCTCTAGGATCGAATGCAAAGACGCTGGCCGTGAGGCCGAATATGGCGGCAACAGTACTCGTCAAGCGCATGGTCAATAAGAGAATTCGAGTGATGCAGTGAAACTGCACCAAGTCGGAGGAACATCTTAAATGCTTGAGCACGCTTTCGATAGAGATGTTTAGATCGCCGTCCTCGCACTGCAGATCTGCAGTGACATGGGTTGAGCTTGGCTACATGGATGTAGATAAGAGGTGGAGATTCCGCAGATGGTACATGCCGGTATCTGCCTGCTAAAGATTAATCAACTAATCGATGCAAAATATGTGACCAATACACAGTGATTATCGATTTTGTCATTGTCAGCAATCAACTTCGTCCCTACAACCAGGCGAAAGCTATTTTTGCGCTATGTCATGAACTCCTGGATGGCTTGGCAAAACAAAGAAACCATCGTCTCTGGAGTCTGAGCACAGAGATAGCCTCATTGACGACAACGGAGCTGTCAGAGGTGCTTCAAGGTCATCACCGCTTGTCCCTGCCTGCGCAGCGCTGTTCTGCGATGTTGCCTTGCATTGCGGCTTCATGGAGTGATTGGTGCGGACTAGACGGTCTCTCATGATGGCCACCCGGTCATGATAAACGACTCATGCTCTGCGCCCAGAGCTGTGGTATTCCAAATTCGTGTCATCGTGATCCATCGTCTCGTGCGGCAATGGGGTGTTGGCCTCTCAAGCACCTCCAACGGTAGATCCAATCATACCCTGCTCGACACCTTGCACACCCTCCAAGCCTTCGAGTCCCTTCTCGTGCAGCACATCGACATCCAGCTCCTCCATGACTTGAATCACAACGTTTAGTGACTCGAAGAAGCCGTTCACGGCGACACGAAGCATGCGGTTTGTGGTGGCCTTGTATTCAGTCTTTAGGACTGTCCTATCTTCGACATTCTCAGTGTCCTTGCCAGAAGCACTGACGAGCGAGAAAGCTCTTTGGACCAGAGCGGAGAGCTCTTCGTCTACCGCCAGCGATTTAAGGGTTGCTTCTGCGAGGCGATGGGTGGGAAACGGCGTGTTTATCGTGCTGGCGAAGAGTCAACGCTTGTTCCAGTTGACAGTAAAGGTATGGAGGAAGTACATTGTACACGGGAATTCCGCACCGGTGCCTGCCATGATTCTGGATTTGCGACAATGATCCTACGCCTCGTGAAGCTGAAGAATGACATATAGAGCCTTGCTGAAAACCAAACTGGAATTTCGGCAAAATGCAGCGGAAGTCGGTAGACTTACCGAGCCAATCAAGTGCTGTGACATTCTGTGGCCGCGGAGTGAAGTCCAACATCACCGTCGGCTAGTTGGCATTTCCTAGTGCTTCTTCTTCGCCAACTCAGAATCATATCAAATTTATACCGGGAGGCGCTCGCGGCGCTGTCTTGATAGACCTTATCTCAGCCCTGCTGACTTCCCCAGATCCACCACGTCGATCACATTCAGCAACAGACTTCTCCTGTTCTGCCATAACGAGACCACGGATGTGGCTACCAACCAAGTGATGAGCCATCAAGACTGTGATGCCTTGGCTGATAATGTTCGATCAACGCTAGGAATAATGCTACGTACCAAGACACTACCATTTCGTCTCCGCGGCTTCACTACCCGAAAGGTGCCCACTCCTGCCGCCTTTTCTAATCATGACAGCTGCCACTGGCTGCTCTACTTCCTAGAAGATGCACCAAGCATTCGTCCAGCCGGCCACGCCGGGAACCCCAACACATGTCTCCACAGTGTCGCGTGGTTCTGTAATGGCCATCGTCCGAATGAGTCCAATAAACTCAAAACGCTTGCCACTGTTCAGTTTTTGCTAAGAAATGCGGGTAACAATCCTGGCAGCACGAGCCTGTGGGCCGGCAGACAGGTCTAAAGGCCGCCCTATGTATCTATCGTGATTGCCCTTTCATTTTACTTGCGAGCTCTGCCAACCAAGATGAGTGGGTGAAAGCATGCACTCTCCTCTAGCATTGTCAATCATCGGCACCTCTGTTCTTTTTTGTTTCTTGGTAACCGGGTTCCTGCTAAACACCGCAGTATCTCATAAATACGCCCAAAGATCAATCAGCGTCGATTCTTATGAGCCACACTTTCTACTCGGCCACACGGATGATGAATCCAGCCCATGGCCGTATTTCGAGTTCAACAGCTCCGAGCTGAAACCGCCACAATTGAGGATCACCGGCAATGCTTCTGATAATGCTGGCAAATATCTTTTTTTAACGCCTAGAGGTCCTCATCGGGAGACCAGCAAACCAATCATCTATACCCTGGAGGGCGACCTGGTCTTTGTCGATGAGTCGCACGAGGATGCTTCCGACTTCAAGCCGCAAACCTATCTGAACGAAACACACCTAACGTTCTCCTATGGCTATTCTACTGGTGGTCGTAAGCCTGGTCATGGCTACGGGAAGGCTGTGTTTCTGGACAATGAATATCAACCGATCGAATTCGATCTCGGCGCAAATATTACCTCTGTAATTGACGATCCTCCGGGCAACCTGGATTTTCACGAACATTTTATGACCACTTCAGATACACTTCTGGTAACAGCATACAACAATACGCCTTACGACCTTTCTCCTTCTGGCGGCCCAAAGGATGGATGGCTTGCAAACAGCATGATTTTCGAGATTGAACCTCCAACTGGTCGGGTTGTGTCTCACTGGAGCGCCATTGAACACATTCTTCTTTCGGACTCTCGTCTTCCCCTCCCGTCGTACATGGGCGACGGCAGCAAAGAGGCACCCTATGATTTCTTCCACCTGAACTCAATTCAGCCTCTGGGAGCTGACCGCTTACTGATCAACAGTCGCCACACTTGGTGCAGCTATGTGATTGACCGTGAAAGCGGTGATGTGCTTCAGACGATAGATGGTCATGAGCTTGGTTTCAGCTGGGCACATCATGCTAGGGCTCACAACTTGACCGAGGATGGCAATTTCACGATGACGCTATTCGACAACCACAACATGAGAGAAGACAAAGGGACCAATTACACCCAGGGATTGCTATTCGAGGTCGACCAGAAGAACCAGAGTGCCAAAGTCCTGCAATCTTTTGAAACGGCTGTCTATGCGGACAGTCAAGGTTCGCTGCAAGCCCTTGACAACGGGCACTTTTTTCTCGGAGGCGGCAGAGTCCCAGTGCTCATCGAATACGATGCTAATGGAAAGTCGACCTGGCGAGCACTTTTCGAGGAAGAACAACGTGGATTCAGCTATCGCACGTTCAGAAGTGACTGGGCGGCTACTCCCAAATCTTGGGACCCGAGTCTGGTGGTGGGCGATGGGGTTGCCTATGTGAGCTGGAACGGTGCTACCGAGGTAGAAGAGTGGAATGTGTATGTCAATGGAAAAAATCGAGGGACAGCGAAAAAAGAGAGCTTCGAGACGAAGATTCAGCTGAAAGGGTGGAGGAAGACGGACTGCGTCAAAGTTGGTGCTGTTCAGGGAGGTGAAGAGGTGCGGATGTCGAACGAGGTGTGCTGAATGTGCACTAGATCGAGAAATACATCGGGATATATCACATGGGTCAATGGTATGCAAATGATAATGTACCTTACCTTACATTCTACACAATTAATTGAAAAGTGTGATGAGGCAACTTGATGGTCACATGTAAGAGCGGTTTGGATGAGCATCGGCAGCATCCGCCTCCGCAAATCTTGCGCTCCACCCTGGCGATCTCCATCACCCATCACATCATAAACTCTCGATCAATGACGCTCATTTACGTCGCATGCTTAAAGCATTCTTGTGAGACCTGCGGTGATCGTCTTCGAATGTCTACACCTTAGTGTAAGTACGTGAGCTCCCGTCTTCTCACCTGTTCACAATAACTTCACCAAAACAATACTCCCATCTTTTCCGATATCCATTGAAAACCATCACCTCAAACATGGCCGACTTCCTCACCTTCTCCCGCCGTGCCATCACGAGCACCTTGCGTAGCACAACCACCCTCTCCAAGCCTGCCACCGCACGCCCTTTCAGCCTCTCAGCTTCAAGACAAATAAACAACTACAAGCCCAAGACGGACCAATTCCCCGACTCCCAGCACACCACGCGCAAAGACGATACCTTGGACGTGCAGTCGGACAACAGTGCGAAGGGACAAGAGTATGTGGCCGGATACTTTTTGATTAGTTACATCTGGTGAGAAGCCTCGAAGCTAACGGTATATCAGGGGGAAGAAAAACGACGTAGGCGGACAAGCGACCCGTGAGAAGGACGAGACGAACTCCAAGAGCAAGGCTAAGCAAGAGTTCCCCGAGTCGCCTGTGCAGATTGGAATGGAAGATGAGAGAGGTGGAAAGGGCGTGTGAGCGGGACAATGCATGGTGAAGGCTGCGTCTTTGTATTGAATGCTTAGCTATTCTCTTACTTGCGCCCTGAGAGAACTGTATTATACCTAACTTTTCGTTCTTCGTGATCCCATTTGAATGCACAGAGATCGTATCTCTAGACACTTTTGAAGGTCTGGTTTGCCCGTCATATCTGTGTCCAGTCGAGTAATATGCACAGAGTCATGATGAACCTCAATAAACTCTGAACCCAGCCGTCGGAAAGCCGTCAACGGCCAGCTTCTTCCTTTGCGCCAGCAACATGTCGACCTCTACCATCACGATATTGAACCTCTTCAAGTTCTCCGCGCCCCGTACGAGTCTCACCTTGTCTTGCACCATCTGCTCAATTTCACACGCCTTGTCGAAATCCACGCTCACTTCGTTTATCCCGTGCCTGTGGAGGACCATCTCACGAGCGGCGTCAAGAGAAAGCGTCTGCGTCGAGATGTCGAGCTGGTAGTCGACGCAGAGAATGATAAGCGCTGCGAGCAGGTCTAGCTCGTGCACAAGGCGGGTGCCATTGCCTTGGCCGATGGGCGGGATGGATGGTTTATGAGAGTCGAGGAAAGTCTTCACAGCGCGGATTTTGTGCTTCACCGCATCGGGGATTGGAGGCGAGGGCGGAGACTGAGCGATCTTGGGAGGAGAGTGGATGTTGGATTTGACTGCATTGAAAAGGGGAGGCAATGGCTTTGCAAGTTTCGGAGGTGCGCGAGTCTCATTCTTCGCTGGATCAGACAGGGAAGGCGGGGGGTGTACAAGCGCAGTAGGTTCCAGTGATGCCGGTGGCGGCTCATCTTCGTCGGAGTCGACGACGAACGTCGGCGTCTTCGGTTTGGGTTTAGGAAGTGCTTTCTTGCGCTTAGTAGGTGCTGAAGCTAAGTTGCGGTCGCTTTCTGTGTCATCTGCTTTGCGCTTGCGTGCCGTTGCCTTGTTGGGTTGACCCTTTACCCCTTGCTTCGTAGCCTTATTCGTGACGTCCGTGGCGACCTCGTCAGTCATCGACTCGGGAGTGAGTAATTGAACTTCATCGTTTTTCTTGTCGCCAGACTTTTTTGCTGCGACCTTCGGTTTGCGTGGTTTCTTCTTAGGGGGTGGTGAGGTGCGCTTTTTGAATAACATGCTGTCCGTGAGGTGGTTCTCTCGCTGAGCCGTTTGTTCAAAATCGGTAGCTGTGGTTGGAGTCGTCGCTGGGGTTGATGCGACCGGCGACGGAGGCTTGATCCTGAGTTTTGGCGGCATTGCTAATGATGGTCGCGCTTGCGATCGGTGTGTTAGGTAGTTGCAGAGCGAGATGGCGAGTGTGCAGCAAGCGATATTGCTTTTGTCAGCGAATGCGGAAGTCACGATTGGGACAAAGACCTTGTTGGCGTGGATGTGCTTGTTTGTCAGTTGGTAATGGATGGAACTTTGCCCGCGTCGCGCAAATTAATCGGATGACCAGTGCAAGACGCTACTGAAGGTCAGTCTGTTCGGATAGGCGGCGTTGTACGTGAAGCTTTCGGCTAGCTTTAAGCTCACGTGAGACGAGCTTTTCTGATTGGCCAGAAGCCGGGTAATAAGTGAATAGTAAGGTAATAGAGACATGGCAATAGGACATGAGATGGGCCTGCGCGTACGCGATAGATGGTTGATGTCCTCAGAACCGTATAATGTCCAAAGTCAAATGCTCATTCTGGGACGAGTGCTGAATAAATGACCATGCAATTCCCTCCAGCATCCCATCTGCTTCCCAGATATCCCAAATCGCCCCCAAACCAGGGAGCATTTGATAACACCACAAGCAAACCATCACCCAAACCAACATCCTGACAACATGGCAATGTCAGCTTCCAAGGCCATTGACACGTATGTATTCTTTCGGCGCATCAGATGGTAGTTCAAGCAAGCTCATACGATCCCTAGTATGCTGTCCTGGGGTCAACTTGACGCCATCGACCTCCTCAAGAGCTCAATAAGCTCTATGCACTACAAGGGCGCCAGAGATTTCGCGGACAGGCTGGATGCCGCATGGATCTGGCAGGGCAGGCACCAGCGCCGGCCCAGAGGGCCCAACAAGCGCGTTGTCGCTGCTCGCAAGAAGCGCAGCAGCAGCAGCAAGCCGAAGCCGAAGCCCAAGCCCAAGGGCAAAGGCAAGCGCAAGGGCAAGCGCACCGTCTCGCCTCCGTCGGTCCCGCGGGTGACCAAGAAGCAGAAGGCGGCTGCTCAAGCTGAGAAGCAGGCGGAGGTCAGCGCCGCTGCTGCCGTTGGCATCAGGAAGTCGTCCAGGACTCCTGTTCCCAGCGCCAAGGTGCTGGCTGGTCGGGCTAAGTGATGACTCTTCTCTGAATGATTTGAAGGTGAGTGAGCTTCGCCATCTCAACCAAGATTTGACGGGAGCGCTTGCTGACGTCTGATGGTAGCAGTTCACACAAGTTCCGGAGAAACGAGTGACGAATCTTCTTTTCTTCCGCCAATATATAGCATCATATGGCGAGAATCTCAATCATGTTAGCGCAAGGAGTTTAGGGAGTTATTAGAAGGGCCACATAGATTGATTGTTCCTTTTCTTTTTAATGGCACTTATCGTTCTTAATCGCGTATGACTCGTGAGATCAAGAGACTGTGATGTTATAGAGAATGCAAGATTTGTTCTTTCCGTGTCTTTCTTTTCTTGTCTTTTCTCTTCTTTTCTTTCGTTTTCTCTGTGAGTGTAAGTGAATGCAGCAGGCGATGATGTGAAGTTTGTTCGACCGTTGGATCGCTCGTGTCAGCCCTTGCCTTTTGGTGCCTTGTGCACGATTACACGTGATCGCGCATGTTCGGCAAACGTCATGCCGCTGAGCAGCCAGAAGTGCCACCCGAACGAGAGCGATCTTGGAAGTTTGAGGAAGCGAGCCGTGCACGAGCTCTCAGTGACGGCCGACTTGCTGCCAAAGCAAACTCATATTCCACCTACATCCTCTCCTACACAACCTTTCCATCAAAAAAACAACTCGCATACGACTCGCGGGGCTTGTCTGCACCTGCACGGCAGTACACGCGCTCTTCATTTCGCCAGATACCCCGGGAGAGATCCGTTCGCAGCACCTGCACTGCTGTGTTTCAGACCTTCCTTCACTCCGCCGCCTTTATACAGCTGTTTGTTCACCACCACATACGGCACATTTCACCTCACTGGACTTACGAAAGCCCCTGGACATAAACTTCATTCGAGACTTTCGAAATTCCCACATGATAAACCTCTGTCGTTGAGCTTCTGCAAACACTGGGCGCCGTAGCCTGATCTTACATAGCGCGGTCGCGCAATCTTTACGGCCGCCGCCATCATGGGGAGGATCAAGAAAACACCTTCCGAGCGGCACACCGCTACCATCTCTCCGGCCATCACAGAGTTTGTGCAGAGCGCAACAACAACGCCACTCCATCAACTCCCCTCGAAGCTCACAAGCTTCCCGCGCTTATGGCCCTTGCCTCGTGGCGACTTATATCACTGGATTCCCCTGCTGGATCGCTTCGACCATATCCTCGAGCTCTTCAACAAGGAGTATGGCCTGCGAGAAGGCCTTCAGACACAGCCGTTTGAGCGCAGACTGCTGGAGAAGGGCGACGAAGAGGAGGGCATGCCATACCCAAGTACCGGCGCTCGGAAGCAAGAACTGGATGCATCAGGATACTCAGAAGAGGGTGACCGTGAGCTTGTTGAATCAATCGTATACTTCACCCGCCTGCTCCTCGAACACTGCGGGAACCGCAGCTTGTACGCAAGCAGTGGGCACATTAATGATCTCCTGCACACTACATCGTTGAGTCTGCTGAAGGCGGCTTTGAAGCTTGGGTTGCGTCTCGCACAGCGCTACCAAGTTGCCCGTTATAAGAACAACGCGCCGCAGATGCAGCCCACGCTGCTTGCGAATCACTATAACTTCAATCTCGACAACCTGCACAAGGTGGCTCTGCCATTTCCCAAGCCACCTAGCGCTGTTTCAGCAATCACGCCAGGTAAGGGCAAGGATAAGTCGGTCCCTGCATCATCCTTCAATCCCTCCGATCTCTCGAAACTCGCAAAGGAGCCGCTATCTGGCAGCTTGAAACGTGAGCTCTCCAATGTCAATGTCACCTTCTACGACCAGCCCGCCACCTCCACAAAAACACATGCATCTCAGGCGAGTCCCACTGAAGCTGCACCGGTTTCTCCTACGCCAGTACGTAGAACATCGGCTCTTGGTCCATCCCGCGATCGGCCGCCCGTTGGCGACCGCAGCCAGAGCACGAACGATGTCGGTGACACCCCTGTCAAGTCGCGCGAGACGGACACGACAAACGCCCCGAAGACATTTCAACTACCAGCATCGCGAGTTGCAGAAGTTCCTGCTTGGCAACTCGTCCGTGAAGCACTTCCTAGTGTCCCCAAAGAATCTCATTACGATCTTCTCAACCGTGTTCGCATTGCGCAAGCTTTTGCCTCGCCTCAGCCGCCCGTTCAACTGCTTCTAGAAACTCGCTTGCTTGCGATTGCCAACCTTGCCTATGCCGTGGGCGAGTCAAAATTCAACGAGAAGATTGGGCAGGCGGATGCAGAGGAGCCGCGCAGGTTCCATCTGGCACAGCAGCTATGCGACCTCTTGCAACCGGTGGCAAATGGTCAGAGCGTACTGAACCTCGATCTGGAGACCACTGTCTTGCAAACTCTCGAAGCGCTCGTTCGTTTGAAGAACAAGTGGTCTGAGGTTGTCGAGGCTCTCGCCATCACCGTCAACCATGGTATCTTGTACTACGAGCTTCGTAAAGCTGTTGCCACGCTTCACTTCGAAGATCATGCAGACACGGAGCTCGAGCTGAAGGAGACTGACTGGCGGACAGCCACACTCACTCTCGTAGATACTGTCTCGCAGGCCAACCCTCAAGCCAAATATGCCGAAAGAATGCTTGCAGCGGGTGTCATGGACATCGAGATCGAGGTGCTTACTCTGCGCACAGCACGCGCAGAGCGCCACCAGGAAAAGGTCATTGGTTTCCTCGACGCATACATTCACAACATTAGCACATCATTCCCAACCTTGACAGCGCTCAAGGGACTCGATATTCTCAGTGATCTTGCCAAGTACGAAGTCGACACATCATTGGAGAGCTTGGAGAAGGGCCAAGGAATGCCAGCGAGCTACAAATCGAAGGTGATTGACTACGACATCCCGTACTACCAGCAAGCGACTCTGCGTGTTCTGTTCAGATTTATTGTGCATCTCTTCGATCACAACTCAGGCGTGCACGATCGCGAGCTCCGGAATCTGCTCGACTCGCCGCAGATGCTGGGGGCATTGCGCACAGTCATCTCGCGTGCCAAAGTGTTTGGCTCAAATGTGTGGTCTGGAGCGGTCAACACGGTCAGCAATTTCATCCACAATGAGCCGACCAGTTTCCAGGTCGTCGCCGAGGCTGGTCTTGCAAAAGGAATTCTGGAGACAATCACGACATCCACATTACCCGATGAAGTCCCTGCAGATTTCGAGCCCAAGGTTAGTTTCGAACCTGACCCGGTGGAGGTTGTCAACGGACAAGTCAAGCACCCAAAGGTTGAGGGCATCTTACCTGTTGGTGAAACCATTTGCGACATACCCACCGCCTTCGGTGCAATCTGCTTGAACGAGAATGGCATGAAGTTGTTCCAGACTTCCAATGCTCTGGATAAGTTCTTCGACATTTTCGTCTCTCCCGCCCACGTGCGTGCCCTAGAGGATGAGGGGATGACTGCTGCCACTGTCGGCAACGCATTCGATGAGCTTTCTCGCCACCACCCACAACTCAAGGAACAAATCTTGGCTGCAGTCGTCAAAATGGTCAAGAAGGTGCGATCCGTTACTCAGTGTCTCGCCGAGCAATCGACAATGGGTGGCAAGATGTGGAAGTTGCCCGGCAGCGATGCCGCTGATGCTGAAGTTGCTGGTGGCGTGCGTGCTGTCGCTGGGCACGGCGTTTTCGAGACAAGCGCTCGCGTTACCGCAGGCGAGATCAACGAAGAAGCCGCGGAACGTGCGAAAGCAACTCCATACGTGAGCGCCTGCGCCAAGTTCCTTGATGGCTTTTTCCACAATGCATCCATGTGCCAAAGCTTCTGCGTAAACGGGGGTGGCGAGGTTATACTCGACCTTGCGACTTCTCCCAGCAACCCCCCTGATCTGGTAGCCTACTCAGTCTTCAGCAAAATGACCACTGTCGTCAAGCGCATGTGTGAGGAGAAGCCTCACCTTATCCTTCCCAGTTTGCTCGCACGATCCCAACTTGCACTCAAGAACTTGAAGCCGTTGACCGACTCCTCGGAGACTGGTAGCTACTTCAAGCAGTATACCGACCCTAGCCTTGCTGGCTCGTTGCCAAGTGAAGAGGGCACCACCGTCATCAAGGCTCTTACAGCAGCCCACGTGCTGTCCCATATGCTTGGCCGTGCTCTGCTGCCCAACCAGAATGGTCGTCACGGAGCTATCAACCAGATCTTCACCGCACTCAACTTCACGGACGTCTATGTCGAGCTCATTGACTCTTTCGGCAAACTGCACTCTGCCTGTCTCTGGGAGAATTTGGAGCTCAGAGGTCGCCTTCTCGACAATGAAAAATGGAAGAATGGAACAGACCCCAAGCCTTTCTCTCCACGCCGTATCAACGCCGAAGGTTTCGTGGAGATTCCTCAAAGCAGCAACAACAGCGAGGGCAAGACCGATAATCCGAAGGGACTCACGGCGTCCGAGATTGGCGAAACCAAGGCGGAGCTGTTTGCTTTTAAGAATACAAGAGTAATCCGCTATTTGGTCAGCCAGACTCCTACCGGTATTGAGTCGTTCTTCCAAAATCTGGGACAAGTGTTGATCTCGAAAAGGATGTCGGATTTGAACACCAAGCAACATGCTGGACTCATTGCCGACAATCTTGCAAAGTCAGCACTGGCTGAGCTTACTGTTCGCAAGCTCGGCAAGGTTGACGAGATCTCTGAGTTGAAATACGTTGGGCACGTGTTGCACTGCATCACACGCTTGCTTCTCTGCAGCTCTCGCATGGCGGACGTGCATGGCGGGAAAGAGACTGTCACTCTCGTCCTCCTCAAGTTCTATTACGCGAATGGTTTCGAGACTTTTGAGCACCATCTCAAGAATTTCAGCAATGTGCTTGCTCGTACTGAGAAGAACGACGAGGCCGTTGAGACGGCAGCCCGCGAAGGCGTATCCACTATTCTCAGCTTCTACAACCAGATTGTGCACCACAAATCCGTCAACGAAGCTGCACAGTCTGCCTTGATCTCTGCCCGTGGAGCCGAGAACGCGGACTTCTTTGTTCCAAACCAGTTCCTTGTTGAATTGCGAAAGGTCGTGCTGGACACTGTCACTGATGTCTGGCGCTCCGATGCAATCGTTCACTTGGGAGATCACAACGTCAAGACCGTTATCGATATCTTGAAGACCGTTCTCAAGGCTGAAGGTGAAGAGCGCGCGCTCTCCCGTAACGACAAGGCAACCCGTCGCATCTCTACCGCACAGCCGGAGTTCACGCTCAAGAATTTCAACAATATCGAAAAGGTCAAGAACGCCGGGTTTGATGGCGAGCTCGCTCGCGAGGCTCTCTACCGCTGCAGCAACCACGAAGCTCAAGCAACCGAGTATGCGGCCCTGCGTAAAAACCACGGCGTTCCTCGCTTTAGAATTCCGGGTGGAGACAAGGAGCCTGAAGCGTCATCAACAAACGACGGAACCCGCTCCGTGGAAATGCGTGATGCTGGTGCTCCTTCATCTGGAGCGCCCCGTCCTACCAGCAGCTCACAAGAGGTTCCTTCCTCCGACCAGGATATGTCAGAAGATGAAAACTTTGGCTCGCTTGGTGCTCTGCCAGAGGATCTTGCCAGCTCTGATCTTCTTGCCATGACAGATAGGACCCAGGCATTGTCACGCATGCTTGGCTTGAGTGCTCCGGAAGCTCCTTCTGCTCAGCCGCCCGCGGAGGATACTAAGAGGCCATTCATCACGGTAGACGACTTGGACGAGGCAAGAGGTACTGTCCGTGCAGACATCATCGATCGATGCCTCGAAGTATTGAGCTCGCAGCCATCCATCACCTTCGAGCTCGCCGACCTCATTCAAGCTGCTGTAGCCAAGTCTGGCGAAGGCGCAAACCCCAAAGCTGAGATCGGAAATACCCTGGTATCTTCTCTGCTCTCATTGCAAGGCGAGGAAGGCCCTGATTCTGGCGACAAGATTTCTTCCTACGCCCACCTTGTGGCCCTCATCATGCAAGAGTCTGACTTTTTCCACTCTACCCTGGACGAGCTCAAGGACAACTTCGAAGCGTTCATCAACTGGATTCAGCTTCGACCTGACCAAAAGGCGGAGGATGCTCCGTGGATTGAAATGCTTCTGTTGATCATGGAGCGCGTCCTCGCCGAGGATGAGCAACCCGTCGAGATCGAATGGAGCCCTCCATCCATGGATGAGCCACTGAAGCCTATGCCCGAACCAAAGATCCCCGAGCCTATTGTGCCAGACGAAACTCGGTCACAGCTGTTCACCACGATCGTGGATCTCCTGCCCAAGGTTGGCAAGAATGCATCTCTCGCACTGTCAATCACTCGCGTTTTGGTCATTCTTACCCGCCACCGCGAATTCGCAAACCGCATGGGCGAGAAGATGAACATGTCCCGTTTCTTCCTCATGATCAGACAACTCTGCGGCGCTGTCGGTGAGCAGCTGCAGAGCTCATTCCTGCTTGTTCTTCGCCACTTGATCGAAGATGAAGAGACTGTTCGCCAGATCATGAAGACCGAGATCAAGAATGCCTTCGAGAGCCGCCCCATGCGTGCCGTCGACACTACGTCTTACGTCAGGAATCTCTACCACCTTGTACTTCGCGATCCGAAGCTGTTTGTCGATGTGACTCAGGAGCTCCTTGAGATCCCTCGCTTCGACGGGCAGCCGAACAGGGCTCAAACGCTCGCGCTCAAGCCTGCAGCTAAGTCCGAAGAGAAATTTAAGGACTCTCCGGAAGGAAAGACACAAGACGAGGCGAGCGCTGCCCAACAAGCCAAGACGGCAAGCTCCAAGGCTCCAGCACTTGAGTCCACTGATGGTGTCATGTCTTTTCTACTCCGCGAACTGTCGAGTTACAGAGAGGTCGAAGACAAGCCAGCTCCCAAGAAACAGGAGAGCAAAGCGCCTACTTCAGATGAGACCCCAGCCACTGGAGATGTCGAGATGTCCGACGCAACCGCTGCCGACAAGCCTGGCGAGGAGAAGAAGGAAGAGAAGCCTCTCTTCAAGGCGGAAGAGCACCCCATCTACATATACCGATGCTTCCTCCTTCAGTGCCTCTCTGAGATACTGGCTTGCTATTCTCGCACTAAGATGGAGTTCATCAATTTCTCCAGGAAGACTGAAACCCAGCCCGCTACCCCATCGAAGCCGAGATCTGGCACGCTCATGTACCTGCTGAACGTGCTACTCCCAACAGGCTCTCTGGAGCATAAGGATGACATCGCCCACCGCAAGAGACATGTCACTTCTAACTGGGCCACCACCGTCCTTGTAGCACTTTGCTCGCAAACTCAAGAGACGCAGCACCCACGGTCAGCCAACACCCAGACGCAAGCCGAGGAAAACCCTGACATCCTGTTTGTCCGCCGCTTTGTGCTAGACCATGCCATCAAGGTCTACAAGGACGCAACTACGTCTCCTGAACCCTTGGACCTGCGCTACTCGAAGTTGCTCGCCGTAGCGGATCTCTTTGACCGCATGCTGAATGCGAAGCCAGACAGGCAGAGTCCCATCAATGCCGCTGGTTTTGAAAAGTCGCGCCAGCAACTTGGTCGCTTGATGTACGAGAAGAACTTGATCGCCGCCCTGACATCCTCTGTGGCTGAGCTTGATCTCAACTTCCCGAACGCCAAGCGTGCAGTCAAGCACATCCTGGTCCCGCTCAAGACGCTCACAGATCTTGCCGTTGACCTCAGCCAACGCGCCGAGCTCTCAGCTGCGCCCGGCTCCAGCACCGAAGAAGACGACATCGCATCCGACACATCCGCTTCTGAGGGAGATTCTGAGGAGGAGCGCGAGCAGACTCCTGATCTCTACCGCAACTCGGCCCTTGGCATTTACAACGCCGAAGAAGACGATGATGACGATGAAGATGACGATGAAGATGACGATGAAATGGAAGACTACGAAGGCTACGATGAGGAAATGGAGTTCGACGAAGAAGATGGCGCAGCTCCTGGCGATGTCGTCAGTGATGACGATGAAGACGACATGGAAGGCATGGAGGAAGAAATGGGCCCCATCGAAGGCCTCCATGGCGACCGCATGGAAGTTGAAGTCATCGACGGATCTGACGACGATGAGGAAGATGACAGCGGCGACGAGATTGACCAATCATCCGAAGGAGAAGAAGATTATGACCATGACTTGGAGGAGGTCACTGGCGATGAAGAGAATGCCAGCATGGGCGACGATGTTGAAGAGGCCGACTGGGAGGATGAAGTTGACGACTATGACGACGATGATGAGGAAGAGGCCGCCCGTCACGGTGGTCCTCTTGACCACATCGCTCACGTCCTCGGCGAGCCAGCTGATGGCGCTGCGCAGGACGGCGTTCTGCAAGTCGACATGGGTGGCGATGGCGAGGAGGACTACTTCGAAGATGAGATGCCTCCTGCCGAAGATGAAGACGATGAGGAGGACGAGATCGATTACGATGGCGATGTTGTCTATGAGCCTGAGCACGAAGACGAGGAAATGGACGAGATGGGCTGGGAATGGGACGTGCCGCCTCCAGCAGTCGCGCGTGGCCACCACCATCATCACCGCCACAATGGTGGCTTGGGTGACTTCCTTGATTTCATGAACGCTGATCCTATGCGACCCGCACCAGGCCGCCTTCACCGTGGCCCTGGTGGAATGCGTGGCGACGAGGAAGGAATCAATCCCCTGCTGCAACGCAACCGCGGACCCTCTATCGGCGGTGATCGCAACGGAGGGGCAACTCCGCCTTTCTTGACTCGTGGTGCTCGCATGGGCGCCGGTCAAAACATCATCGGCGATTTGGTAGCGGCCATGAACCGCGGTGGCGGCGCTCCCGGAGAACTTGAGCGCATCAGCCTGAACGTCGACCCTCGCCAGTTGATGGGTGGCCGCGGTCAGTTGCCGCCGGTCTTCGCAATCAGCGCGCGCGGAGGTGCTCAATTTGTCGACATCGATCCCCGTCGGCCATGGCGCGACCAGATTCCCGGCTTCGGTCCTGGTAACTCTCGTGGCAACGCCAGCACCGAAGAAGGCCAAGCCGTCGACTTCCGTCCAACGATTACATCCATACGTTGGCAGGAGGAAGCGCGCATGCTCTTTGGTGGCAATAAGCACCACGATAAGGCCAGTCGCATCATTCATAGCCTGCTTCGAGCCCTTCTCCCTGCGGCCATGGAGGCGAAGAAGGTCCGCGACAAGGAGGAGGCCGAGCGCAAGGCTGCCGAGGAGAAGGCGCGTGAGGAAGAAAGGAAGAAGGCCGAGGCTGAGCGGAAGGAGCGCGAAGAGCGTGAGAAAAAGGAACGTGAAGAGCGTGAGGCCAAGGAGGCTGAGGAAGCTGCTGCTAGAGCTCGAGAGGCTGCTGAAGCTGCTGCCCAAGCACCCGAAGGCACTCAACCGACTTCGATGGAGGGTGTCGAGCAAGACACTGCTACTGCAACTGGCGAGCCCGCTGCTGAACAAGCTCCGCCGCGTGAGCGAGTCACTATCAACATTCGTGGTCGCGAGCTTGATATCACCGAGCTTGGTATCGATCGCGAATACATCGAAGCCCTTCCGGAAGAATTCAGAGAAGACGTGATCATGGGCCAATTCGCCGAGCGCCGTGCAGCCGAACGGGCAGAGGCGCGTCAAACTGGCGAAGCTCCCAGCGAAATCAGCAGAGAGTTCCTCGACGCCCTTCCTCCGGATATCCAGGCTGAACTTCTTGCCTCCGAAGCTAGAGACCGCCGACAACGTGAGCAGCAAGAGGCTCGCCGCCAACAGCGTGCCCAACAGGGTGAGCAGGCCGCGCAACCGCAAGACATGGACCAGGTTGATTTCCTTGCCACCCTCGACCCTGGCCTTCGTCAGACAGTCCTCATGGAGCAAGATGCGGATATGATCAACCTGCTCCCGGAGGCTTTGCAACGTGAGGCCCGCGAGCTCATGGGCGACAGACCTAGGCACCGTCCCAGAATGCGCGACCCTCGCGTGATCAACGTGCCTGCAAACGGCGCTCAGCAGGAAGGTGCGGAAGAAACGGAAGAGAGACAGCGAATCAGGCCAGTGGTTCAGATGCTCGACAAACCTGGCGTTGCCACGCTTTTGCGCCTTATGTTTGTTTCGCTCCACCATCGTGCGAAGACATCTCTGCACTGCATCCTTTCTGATGTCTGCAAGAACACCCAGAACCGCGCAGAGGTGATCAGCATCCTTCTTTCCATCCTTCAAGATGGTACTGCAGACGTTGGAGCTGTCGAGCGCAGCTTTGCACAACTCTCTCTTCGCGCAAAACAGCTGGCTGGGGCTAAGACTCCTCAGCCGCTCAAGCGCTCCTTGACTGACCAGATGGTCACGCCCGCTACCGAGCTATCGCCTCTCAACATCGTTCAGCAATGCCTTGGTACCCTCAACGCTCTCTCGGCCGACAATCCCAAGGTTCAGACATTCTTTCTTTCTGAGCACGAGACGATTACTAGCCAGAAGACCAAGTCAGCGAAGAAGAACAAGGGCAAAGAGAGCAAGGCCAACAAGTACCCTTTGAATGCCCTGTTGATGTTGCTGGACCGCAAGCTCATCACCGAGAACACTGGTGTAATGGAGACTTTGGCAGGCTTGCTAAGCCGTGTTACCCACCCTCTTCATCTCTTGACCAAGAAGAAGGATGCGGAGGCGAAGAAGGAGCAGGAGGCTGAGAAGAAAGCAATTGAAGAGGCCAAGCCGACAGAAACGGCCGGTGATGTGCCTATGCAAGAGGGATCCGCCGAAGCTGCTGCTGCTGGACCGTCTGCTGGCGAGCAAACCTCCTCTACCGAAAACCCCGCCGACGAGGACAAGGAGGCATCCAAGCCAGAGCCCAAGAAGAAAAAGGAGCTCGAGCCCCCAGAGGTGCCAGAGGAGAACATTCGCCTCGTCATCAACATTCTTGCTTGCCGCGAATGTCCCAGCAAGACCTTCAGTGATACTCTCGACATCATCAAGCACCTCACGGCCATCCCTGGTGCCAAGGAGATCTTCGGCAAAGAACTCATCCGCCAGGCACAAGAGCTTGGTCAAGCCATTGTCGTTGACCTCGAGGATCTCGCCGGCCAGATAGGCACGGCAAAGACTGGCGTCGACCTCCAGGGCATGGCCCTCGCCAAGTTCTCTTCCTCTGGTTCTCAACAGCGCAGACTGCTCCAAGTGCTCATCGCACTTGATCACTTGTTCGATCCCAAGCGCATGATGGGCCTCCAGACCACAGCCAACGGTTCCGTTGATCCCAAGCTGAAGGAAGACATCCTCATCACGCTCTCCGAGAGTGCAACCTTCGAGAAGTTGTGGAAGAACCTCAGCCTTTGCCTTGGCGCTATTCGCCAGAAGGGCAACATGGTCAACGTGGCCACCATTCTTCTGCCATTGATCGAAACCCTCTTCGTCGTCTGCCGCAATAGCGCCCTCAAAGAAAATAACTCCAGCGCTGTTGAGGTGACTTCAGGCTCCCCGCAGCCAGAGACCAGAATGGAAGACCTGTTCTACAACTTCACTGAGGAGCACCGCAAGATCCTCAACGAGCTGATCCGCAACAATCCCAAGCTCATGAACGGTAATCTCTCCATCTTGGCCAAGAACTCGAAGGTCTTGGAGTTTGACAATAAACGCAACTACTTCAACCGCAAACTCCACACTCGCCCTGACCGTTCGCAAGGAACCGGCACGTTGTCGCTGGCTGTACGCCGTGACCATGTGTTCTTGGACTCCTACAAGGCACTCTACTACAAGAGCGGCGAAGAAATCAAAAATGGCAAGCTCAACATCCGCTTCAATGGCGAAGAGGGCATTGACGCTGGCGGTGTGTCTCGCGAATGGTTTGCAGTCATGGCTCGCCAAATGTTCAATCCCGACTATGCTCTCTTCAACCCGGTCGCCTCCGACAGGACCACCTTCCACCCGAACAAGCTCAGCGGTATTAACGAGGAGCACTTGTCATTCTTCAAGTTCATTGGTCGCGTGATTGGAAAGGCCCTTTACGAAGGTCGCCTGCTTGATGCCCACTTCAGCAGGGCTGTCTACAGGCGCATGCTGGGCAAGTCGGTCTCGCTCAAGGACATGGAGACTCTTGACCTTGATTACTACCGCTCCCTTGTTTGGATTCTCGAGAATGATATTACGGATGTCACTTTCGAGACCTTCTCGGCGGAGATCGAGACCTTCGGTGTCACGGAGACGGTTGACTTGGTGCCCGGTGGCCGCGATATCCCCGTCACCGAAGAGAACAAGCAGGAGTATGTACGCCTTGTTGTCGAGCACAAGCTCGTCAAGTCTGTCGAGGATCAACTCAACCACTTCCTTGGCGGCTTCCACGACATTGTTCCTGCGGAGCTAGTCTCCATCTTCAATGAGCAGGAGCTCGAGCTGCTCATCTCTGGTCTGCCGGATATCGACGTTGACGACTGGAAGAATACCACCGAATACCACAACTACACAGCGACATCGCCACAAATCCAGTGGTTCTGGCGCGCAGTCAAGAGCTTCGACGAAGAAGAACGCGCCAAACTGCTGCAGTTCGTCACTGGCACGAGCAAGGTCCCCCTCAACGGTTTCAAGGAGCTGGAGGGCATGAATGGATTCGCCAAGTTCAACATTCACCGCGACTACTCCAGCAAGGACAAGCTGCCGACGAGCCACACGTGTTTCAACCAGCTCGATCTTCCCGAGTACGACAGCTATGAACAGCTTCGCCAACAGCTGTACACTGCTGTCACGGCTGGCAACGAGTACTTTGGCTTTGCCTAAATGGCATTCATGACTTGTACATGCATAGCACAGAATTTCACTGAGCGCGGCGTTTTGGGATGGGGTTCGTTTTTTGATGGCAGTTTTTTCTTTTCTTTTATTTTCTTTTACTTCTTTTCTTGATCAAAGCATGCGAAAGACTGAGCATTTTGATGGTCATCTGGGCTTTGCTAGCAGGGTGTGCAGCAGGGACGGAGTGCAGGCCTGAACTGCTCGCGCCGGCGTAGCTAGCCCACGACTTTATGGTTGAAAGGGGATGATATCGGCGTATGGTTACGAGAGTAGATAGATGTAGTAATATTGCTTCAGTTCAATTTTTCCGTCTCCCGAACATTTCAGACTCCCTTAAGATCGTACACATTTGCCATGCCTTGTATCGAGCCCAATGATGGCTGGGTAGATGTTGCATGGTGAAACGACCTTGTCCCTATACTTTGAATATCGCATTGAACGCTCCATTTTGAAAGTGGAGTAGATCATTGATAGTTTACTGAGTGTGGGGAGTCTTCTTGCTCTTGCAACAAATCCAGGTACAGGGCTGCAAACATTAGCGTCCGTTCTTTTGGAAAAAGGAAGAAGGGGCCTTGAAAGCCAGCTGTACGATTGGGCAACACTTACATGCAACTTTCCACCTTTTATTGGCAATAGTCTTCAGCACACGTCGCAGCTCCGCAAGCGCGAAGAGATGCTTGTCGGCGGCGTTCTCTTTCGCATACCACGCGTAAGTCCCCGCAACGGTGTACAGGCTGAACAGCACCGTCACCGGGATGGCGTTCACGTCGTAAGTTCCACAATAGTCTTCTATCTCCGAGGCGAAAGCGGACACGTCAAGAATCACTTTCTTGAACTCATCGATCGCGAACTGCTGCAAGTCAAGTCTGAGCCCACGGTGACCTCCCACGGTCTCGACATTGTCGGGCTCGATGCACGAATGCACGTCGTAGAGGGTGTTGAGAGCCGCGTAAGCCAGCCCGCGAGCGGCGAAAAGTCGTTGTCGCTCTTCGCGAGTTTTCTGGTTGCTTTCTACTTCGAGCATGGTGAGGAGAGCTCGAAGCGCGCCTGCGATCGAGAACGCTTCTTGGAAGTGCATGTCTGCGTCTTCGGAAGAGGCATTCTGATTGACGTGCTCGCAGACCCAGCCTAGTAGGTGTGCTGCCTGGCATGTTCTGGCGTATGGGTCGACAGATGTTGATGCTTCGATGCTCATCACCAGAAGTGAGTTGACTGTGAGCTCCTGCTAGGTCTGTCAGCGGGTATATGTCATGTGCCGTTGTTTTGTGGGACGAAACTCACACCTGCATCCCAAGCGGCATCGCGGCCTGGAAGTATCTCTTCGGGGGGTATTTTCGGCGTGCAAAGGGGCCTGAAGCGGAAGGAGACATGGACGTAGCGATCGAGTATCATAATAGCCCACCACAGACGCCGTCTCTCTTCCGTTTCGGTCCAAGTTGCTGGGAATAGATTAGCGGCTGCCTCTTCAAGACCGAGGTGGATTTGATGAAATTTACCAGGGTATTGCAGGATCTGCGTTGCTTTCTTCCTGTCATGCAACCCTAGAGCGCAGAAGAGGCGTGCCACCGAGCCGAGCGTCAAATAGGCAGCTGGGAAGATTCCATGTCCGATCTCATGGAGGGCTAACAAGAGGCATGCCGCTAGAGAATTGGTCGAAAACTGAGCCGATTGTTCTAAGGTCAACAGTACCATCTTGACATTCTGATAACGCATAGACTTTCTTGATTCGTCTTGACCTGGACTGCCTTCGCCTATGGGATAATTGCCATGGTCAAGTTGCAGTGCATGTAGTAAAATTTGCAGACTGGCAGAAGAGAGAGCTTCGGGATCATGCAATAGCCTTGTGATCCTCATTTTTGAGACTGAGAGCCAATATTAGATCTGGGTGATTTCTTCGCAAGACAACGGGACAGCTGACCTATAGGTAGCCACAGATGAGTCGTGGCCAGGTACTTCCCGAATATGTTCATTGCTTCATCGTAACAGATCTCTTCCGAGCCGGGACAGACCTCCCGCCATGAAAGATCGCATGACATGGGTTCACCTGTACCGCGAGAAGCAATGGAATCAAGGAAGTTGAAGGCAACATTTCGTGAGGGCCGTTGGACGAATGGGTTTGATGGGACATCTGATCGGAAAGAAAATGGCGTTGGTGTACCGGTGCGTGTTCGAAGGCCTGTCGTATCTAGCTCCGAAGGTGGCTCTGTTCTCGTCGGAGTCGTTGAGACTGTTGGATATACGCATCGTCTTCCTACCCGGACGCATAATGAGCAGGCTGGGAGGTCCTTTGAGCATCGACGCTTGAGTCGCTTACAAGGCGTGCAGGACAATTCCGCGTGTCGCTCATCAGTTGATGACATAATACCCCTGTAAATGCCCGGGCGGCTCGGAGGCGAGCCGTGTCGTAGATCGAAAGCAATAATGGGATGAGAGCGTCCGCGCCGGCGTCATATATGCGGCCGCACTGCACCGCCGCTTTTTCAAACGCGGCCCTTGGCGAACTCCGCTTTCTGTTCTCCACAGAACCAACTACCTCACTTCCTCCATCATTTCTGATAAGATTCCCCAACCTAGTATATATGATGATATGAATGGTTTTAATTGTTCCTAACTCCGGCCGTTTCTTGGCTGTTGCCTGATCGAATCGATCGCTATTTTCTCATTTTCAAACAATTTTTGTGTTTGTGCCAAATTGTAACGCTCATGGCATCAATGAAATGCTCTGAGATACATGGCATGCTATTGGCAGAAAATAAAATAAAATAAAATGAATTAGTCCAATGATCGGATCTCAAGGTGGATCAGATCGAAACATTGGCTTCAGTGGTTGATTACCAAGAGCAATGACGAGCATGACGATTTCTAACCATGCGTGGGCGGCTCGTGAACTATACCCCGTCAAACGAGATCTCAACGGGTCATGGTATGGCCAAGAAGTGGAGCTCTTGATAAAGCCTGGGGCTGTGCGTAATGTATGAGACATAAAAGAGCAGTCGGCAGCAAAGTAACAGAACAGATCCTACACCTCGACCTCATTCAGCGGTCGCAACTCTTTCACAGGCCGACCCTCGCCATCATGTCTCTCACGAGCGTTACCGATCTCGTCAATGCCACCATGCGTGCAGTTCTTTGGGAGGGCAACGCATACAATGTCAGTGTGGCAGACGTCCCTCGGCCCAGCATCATCAACGCGACGGACGCCATCGTTAAAATCAGCAGGGCCGGTATTTGTGGCTCTGACCTGCACATTTATCGAGGCACCCAAGATGGACCGGAAACACCATACATTCTTGGCCATGAAGGCATAGGCTATGTGTCAGAGATCGGAGACGGTGTTGGAAGCTTGGCGATTGGAGATCCTGTTGTCATCCCATTCTCCTTGGCAGAGGGCCACATTCATACCGGCCTGACTACGCAGATGTACGGCGGATATGGCAATGGTGGTGATATCGGTGGCACTCAAGGTAAGTCCTTTGACATCATTGGCCCACGAATCTATCTGCTAATTCGTTGAACAGCCGAGTACATTCGCATCCCGTTCGCCGACGAGGGTCTGATTCCGATTCCCCCGTCTCAGGACAATGGCACCTCTGGAAACATCACCGACTCATTGGCAAACGACTATGTTATGATTTCCGACATCTTTGGCACGGGCTGGGCAGCACTTGACTACGCTGGCTTCAAGGCAGGCGACACCGTGGCGATCTTCGGTGCTGGTCCCGTTGGTCTGATGACGCTCCATGCCGCGAAACTCAGAGGCGCCTCCCGCATCTACAGCGTTGACTACATTGCGGACCGTCTTGAACTGGCCGAGTCTCACGGTTCAATCCCAATCAACTTCCATGAATCCGACCCGGTGGAGCAGATTCTTGCCCTCGAACCAGATGGTGTTACGAGAAGCGTCGACGCCGTCGGCTATGAGCAGGTCAACCGCAACCTGACAGTGCAAGCGGACGTCATCACGACCAACATGCTCGCAGTAACTTCCATCGGCGGCGGTATGGGAACTGTCGGTGTTTACAACGCCCAGGCACCGGATTCGCAATCGGGACCGCGGGCTTCCAGCGTACAGGCGGCCATGAACTTCTCTCTGGCAGACTTCTTCTTCAATGAGCTGAGGTGGCAAGCCGGTCCTTCCAAGCCTATCGATCTCGCACCGGAGCTCGTTGCTCTTGTGTCTTCTGGTGCGGCGAATCCGGGATTCATCGTTTCTGACGTTATCAACATTGAAGATGCGCCGGAGGCTTACAGGAGGTTCGAGAGGCATGAGGTGACTAAGGTTGTCATTGCTTTCGATTAGTTGAATATAGAGGATTACGGCAGCAGCGTTGAATTGGTGTATTAACTTTGAGCGGCGGTTTGGAGACATCGATAGAAGAAGATGTGTATATTATATAATATTCTGGGCCCGCCCTAAAACCATGAAAGCCCGCCCTTATTTCTCCGCTTCAGTCTGATGGCCGCAAGCGCGGCCGCTCCATCTTGAACCTTATGTCATGGAGCCGCATCTCTCAAATGAAATACCAGCGAGAATATTGCCGATGCTACGTTGATCCGATCGATGAGTCGTTATTGTCGTCGTATAAATGTAAGATTAATCTCCTCTTGCTGCTTTCTTCTGTGCCACCATCCTAGCCTGCAATCGTGAATTCGCCATCCCGATCATGCCCTACTCCACCTCCAAAGTCATCGACGATTTCGCGTTCGACCCCAGTACCCTTTCAAACAAGACGGCAGTCATCACTGGTGGAGCAAATGGTCTCGGAAAGGCTTATGCTCAAGCACTTCATGCTGTTGGGTATGTGTGCTGGTCATTCAGGTCTCTAGAACGTTACTGACACAATGCCACATCAAGAATGCACGTCTGCGTTGGTGACATGAACGTCGAAGATGGGAAGAAGCTGGAAAAAGAATTGCCTGGGTGAGTCCAAGTCTCAGTATCGTTCAGTCAACTGAATCGACGACTGGCTGACATTGGCAATACAAGCCTCAAATTCGTCCAATGCGACGTCACAAACTGGAAAGACCAAATAAACCTCTTCGAAACCGCATCCTCCATGTCCCCCTCCAAAAGCGTCCACCACGTAGTAGCCAACGCGGGCATCGCCACGAACGACGAAGTCTTCTCCTATGACGGTACCAAACCCGCCCTACCCATAACCCCCCATCCCCCACTAACCTCCCCAGGCCCCGACTACCCACCCAACCCACCCTCCCTCAAAACAATCGAAATCAACCTCCACGGCGTCCTCTACACGACCAAACTCGCTCTGCACTCCTTCATCACCCAAAACGGCACCACCGGCCCCTCCCCTTCCCAAACAGACACGACCCTCACCCTCATCGGCTCCGGCGCCGCTTTCCTCGACTGCCCGCGCGGACCGCAGTACTCGGCGACGAAATGGGGCGCGCGCGGGATCATGCACTCGCTCCGCCGCACGGCGGGCTATCATGGCAGTAGGGTGAATTTGCTTTCGCCTTGGTATGTCGTTACTTAACCCTTACCCACATCTCGCCCGCCAAGAAGCGAGGACCCAAAGCTGACGCATCGACGAAACAGGTACGTGCGCACTTCGATCCTGCCCGAAAGCGCTTTTCGGCACGTCGAGGGGGCGGGCGTGGCTTTCGCGAGCGCGGAGGATGGGGGGAAATTGCTGTTGAGGATCTTGGGGGATGAGAGGATTAATGGGAGGCAGTTGTTTCTGGCGCCAAGGAAGTGGGCGAAGGAGGGGTATTTGGATTTTGGGATTGATGATTATGAGGGGGAGGAGTTGTTGGAGGAAATTCAAAGGGATCAGCTGAAGGGCGCGCCGGTTGAGGAGGGACTGTTTTTGCCGCAGAGGTGGTGAGGTTTAAGGTCGTGCTTGGATGAGGTTGGGAGGGTGATTGGAATGATGAGAGGGAATTGGACGGGCTGATGATTTTGATCTGGATTCAATGGCTGTTATATATAATCGCTAAAGTGCATGATGAAAAAAGTGGTGGAAAGCAAATCTAAACTAATCCCGCCTGTTTTCGGGAGTTCCCTTTTCGACATCATTGTTCCTGCCTTCCCTCTCAACCGTAATCTCCGGCGCGGAGTTCTGTTCAGCCTCCTTGTCGGCATCATCATCGTCATCGTTCTTCTTGTTCCGCCTCATCTTCTGTCCCATCCTAGACATAAGTCTGCTGGTAGGCCTGTACACCTTCAGGAAAGGCCAGCCGAAAGTCTTTGCGATCTTCTCGAACCACAAGTCAGGGAACAAGCGGATGAGAACAGCCCAGGGCAAGCAAAGGAGGGACAGCACGATGGAAATGCCCCAGTCCTTGCCGTTGATGCGCTCGATGGAAAACGCGCGGCCGCCGACGTACATGATCATGACCTGGCAGGAGATCATGATGGCGCAGATGGCGATGAAGAAGTAGTTGCGCTGCACGCCCACCAGAATGTTGAACTTGTTGTCCAGGCGGCGGTTGTTGAACTGGTTGAAAATCTGCATCCAGACGAACGTGTTGAAGACGACGGAGCGAATCTCGGCGCCGTCCGGCTCGTAGTTGAGGATCGACGGGCCGACGTAGTACAGGATGAAGGTCACCACGAGCTGGAAGATGGCTTGCCCGATGATCATTTTCCACATGATGATGGAGATGAGTGGGGCGGTGCGTTTGGCTGGTTTGCGGTCGAGAATTTCTTCGGTTGGCGGGTCGGAGGCGAGGGCGAGAGCTGCCATGGAGTCCCTTGAGAGAAGGTTAGTATGAGCGTCTTGAGACGGGCAAAGGGGGGGGGGATAATGCTTACATGATGAGGTTGATCCAAAGCAGCTGTACGGCTGTAAGGACCGATTGCATACTCTCGTTTGCGACAGCGGAGACGAAGGTGATGATAACGGCTGTGATGTTGACGGTGATCTGGAACTGCAGGAACTTGCGGACGGCATCGTTAACGGCGCGACCCCACATGAGAGCAGTGAGGATTGAAGCAAAGTTGTCGTCCATGAGGATAATAGCGGACGCCTCCTTTGCAACTTCAGTGCCGGCAATGCCCATCGAGAAGCCAATGTCTGCAGCCTTCAGAGCTGGTCCGTCGTTGGTTCCGTCACCGGTGACAGCGACGATCTCGCCGAGAGCGCGCAGCTGAGTGACGAGAATGCGCTTGTCTTCGGGGGAGGAGCGAGCCAATACTTGAAGTTTGGGCAAGACATCTTTCATCTCTGCCTCGCCCAGGTTGCGGAAAACAGGACCTTCCATGACGATGCCGTCAGTGTAGATACCGCAGTCTTTCGCGATAGCCTTCGCAGTGACAACATTGTCGCCAGTAACCATGCGGACGGAAACACCAGCGAAGTTGCATTTCGCAACAGCCTCGGGTACACCGGGGCGGACTGGGTCCTGAATACCGACGAGCCCGTTGAATGTCATCTGGTTGAGCACGGCGTCGAAATCAGCCTGCGTGGGATCGCTCTCGGAAACACACCCGACAGGAGGCCACTGCTTGAAGTCCTTGGAGATCAATGCGATGGTGCGGAGGGATTGTTTGGCGTAGGATTCGATGACAGACTCGAGGTTCTCACGGTCGTTCGATTCGAGGGCCTCGATGCTTGAAGATCTTGCGATGCGGTTGCAGTGACCAAGAAGAATTTCAGAGGCGCCTTTGACGTGGAGTCGGTACATGCCGTCAGATGTCTTCTGGACGGCGCCCATGCATTTGCGGCCGGAGTCGAAGGGAATAATCTGCACGATCTTTGCGTTGGATCTTTCCTGTGAAAGAGGTCCCATGCCGAGCACTTTGGCGAAGCTGAGCAATGCGGTTTCGGTCTTGGATCCCACAAATGTGCCATCGGCGTCGTTCTCAAATGCGGTTGAGTTGATGGCGACCGAGTCAATGATGTCGCGCTTCTCCTGTTCGTTGAGCTGGCTGGCGAATTCAGATGAGCGGACCTCATCTCCGATAGTGTTCTTGTCGTCAAATGATCGCTCGCCGAATGTGCCAGTGACCACAGTCATGACATTGGTCGTCAGCGTACCAGTCTTGTCGGAGCAGACCGTGGTGGCGTTGCCCATCGTCTCGCAAGACTTGAGAATGCGAACCAAGTTGTTGAGCTTGACCATGCGAGTCGTGGCAAATGCCAAAGCCAGTGTGACGGCAAGAGGGAGACCTTCGGGGACGGCGACGACGATAACGGTAACGGCAACGATCAGGATGTCGATGAAGTCGGAAGCCTTCTCGCTTGGTGATTCGGGGTTCGACGAGAGGCCAGCGCAGAAGCGGAAGAGAAGAACGAAGAAGAGCAGGATAGCAGCGGCAGAACCGAGCTTAGCAATGGCACCGGCAAGTCCGTCGAGCTTGACTTGAAGTGGCGTGGCTTGCATGTCGACGCGCATGGCCATGAGGATCTTGCCATAGCTGGAGTTGACACCAACAGATGTAACCAGGTAAGTGCCGACACCTTCGAGGACTTTGCTTCCGGAGACGATGAAAGGATCCAAGTCTTTCCCGTCAGTCTGACCTTGCTCCAGAAGTTGGAATACTCGCTCGCCGGCAGTCTTTTTTAGTGCGTCCGATTCGCCAGTAGCAGAGCTCTCATCGCACTTGACGTTGTGACCAGAGATGAAGATACCGTCTGCGGGGACCAGGTCGCCAGGTTCCATGTGTACAATGTCGCCAGCGAGAATTTCGTGAATCGAGATCATGAACGACTTTCCTGAGCGCATGACCTTTACTTCGCGGTCCTCCTTCTTGCCGTTGAGCTTGACGAATGCGCGTTCCTTCTGGTAGTCGTTGAGAGAACCGACCAAGACTACGACGACGATAGCGATGCAAATAGCGCAACCTTCAACCCAATCGATCGATGGAGGAGCGCCAGGTGGATGGTACACACCGAAAGACTCGTACAATCCTAGGGCCAGGGAGATAGCGGCGGCGGCGGTCAACAGCCACAGGATTTTATCGTTATACGCGATCCAAATAAGTTTCCAAAGAGGGGTGGGCTTCTTCTTCGGCAGCGCGTTGGTGCTGAAAACTCGTGTCCTGTCGGCAAAGGAGCCGGCGGTCGGGTTGGCTGATGGCGATGCCGCATCATGTGCTGTTGCTTCACGAGGGCTTGAGCTGACTTCTGGCTTCTGTCCGTACGCGGTGGCTTCTTCGAAAGTTACCCGACCGTCGAGTTGGTTTTCATCGATGCTGAGACCAGTGTCGATATTTGTTCTCAAGCCACGTTCGATACCTCTGATGCCGCCCAGTGCAGCATATGCAGCAAGGGATTTAGGATTTAATAGCTTGTTCAGTTGGCCGGGGGAGAAGGCGAACTTGTTTTCCTGGACGTCAAAGTCCTTCTCGGATCCGGGGTCTGGCTTGAGAGCATCTTGTCGTTCTTCTTCTCCGAAGACGCTTGATGTTGTTGATTTTCCACCTAATGTTTGAGGAGGCTTGAGAAGAGGGCTGTCCGAGTGTGCGGTGCTTCCGCTTAATGATCGGTCTCGTTGGAATGTTGATGTCGACAGCTGTGTGGGTGTATGTAATGTGGATGGTGTGGGATTGGGAGAGATAGCTTCACTCTCGTTGCTATCGGGCTGTTGGTGCCGGTCAGCGTCGATGGTATTACTGCAGCTCGTAGACGGATCACTTACCGACACATCGACGTTGATGCGCGGTAGGTTGAGCCTGTTAGTGTCGTTGGCGGTATTTTGCGCCATGATCAGGGTGTTTCTGAAATTAGATGTCGAGTCGAAGGATCAAGACATGTATGTACGGAGAGAGGGACCAAAATAGAGATGTGGTAGGCAGATTGATACCTATGTACCGGTACGGTGAGGGTGGCTATGAACAAGTTTTGCCTCCAGTCGCTGAGGCAGTGAGTGACATGTCGACTGGTTCGACCTGACTATGCTAGCACGCGAGTAGCGATGTTGCAATTGGGGGCACTGGGGGGCTGTGTACAGCACACCCATGCCCCCATGTGATGGTGAGCGAGGCAGTGCAACTTGAACCCCAATAGCAAAGGAGATGGCGAGCGCTTGGCCCAGCCGCTCGGGCGTCAGAGGCGTCTAGAGGCCTGGGCAACCTATACGCTTTAGCTAACAAAACAGCGATTGCGGAACCTTCGATCTATACACCGTCTGACCATCTACCTATCTCTTCCGGCGCTTCGAGATCATTTCCCCAATCCGTGCAGAAGTGAGGGGTCACGATATATTGCTACCGTATTGATTGCTGCTCGCGACCAGACGAAAACTCATGCCTGAGGTGGAGGGAATTCGCCCCCGAAGACACAGCTAGAGCAGACTTTCTTCACCAGCCGCTTCACAGCCTCAAGTCACGTGTTCTTAGCGCACGTGCTGGCTATGCTGCCTTCTTCAGGAGTCCGCGAAGCGCCTGGATCTACAAGTGAAAACGAATCGAACCTAGCCGACTGGCCATTGTCTCTCTGCGCCACAGACACTCGCCACCGCCACAGCCACTTGGCCGCTGGACAGGCATCATCATGATCGTCGCATCACCATCGCAACTCATTCACGGAGGGCGCAGCTGAAACAACATCGCTTTGACCCGTCGCCTCTTCTTTCTTCTTTCTTCATACACGCCCAGACACAGCCGGACTCGTTGAGAACAACGGCGAGGAATCACACCTTTCTCTTCTGCCTGACCTGTTCGCTCACCCAGCACGAAAATCGCTCGTCGGCCTGAAGTTGCTGCGCAAAATTCTAAACCGCCTAGGCTATAGCGCCAAGGTCTTTGCCTTGGTATTGTTTTGCATCGACCTCTCATATCTCCCCGAAGACATATTCCCGCGTCTCGTAACACGACGATATACCGGAAGGTCTGCACGTCGATGAGGGCCCGATCCTGCCTACGCAACCGCTTTCTTGTCGTCGCTTAGACATGGACAACGACTCGATCGTGGCACAGCTCCTTCTTGAGTTTTCAAAATTCAAAAAAAATGCCGCGCGCCCAGTAATGTTGCAACACATCGTCCACGCCCAACCACCAGCAAAGCGGCTTGCCTCTAAGCCTCTATTGCGTGGCCAATTTACAGTATCCTCAAGGCACCAGATTATTGATGCTTTCGTCCTCGATCTCCTCGAGAAGAATTTTGGTTTTCTGACGAGAACGTCCTCCATTGCGACTTCGGCATACTAGATCACAACTTACCGCGAATGTCGTAAAAAGACGGCAACTTTCGCAAATGTCGATCTTCGAGATAAGTGAGGCTTTTGACAGCGACTGACCTATCAAACAAGTCACTAGACCTCGAATACTGAAGAAGAATGCTCATGAACATCTCATATCGAACCCTATTCGCCTGCCCTTTGCCAAAATTGAAGATCTCACAAGCCTTGTAAGCCTCTTAAAGATGTTAATCTTCCCCAGCCTAGAAGATCTAACAGCAAAGCGCAAAAGCGCAAGTCCATATAGCTTCCTCAGACGTACGCCGCGCCGGAAACAAGACCTGTATAACGAGGGGTTGACAATCAACAGCTTCCTCCGATAACGGATTGCTGTCGATCCAATGCCATGTTTTTCAAATACTCATCGTGAACACAGACCATAAATTTCGATTAATATGCCAATCTCATCTCTCCCATTCCTGCCGCAAAAATGCGCTTCCTATCAATCAGTGACCGCCGCAACTCTTCCTTTGGAGGAGCAGAGAAAGAGAAAGAAAAGGAAAGCTCGCACGTCGATCGCATCGAAGACGCCGGCCAAGATGTCGCCAACACCGAGGCGAGAGACGAAGCGTGGCGGGCGCGCGAGAGGAGAATCGTCAGGAAGCTTGATGTGACTTTGCTCCCGACTGTTTGGACGCTGTATTTGTTCAAGTTCGTCAATCGCGATATCACACTTATGATTGGGATGATGGTGCTGACGGACGGACAGCTATCTCGATCGGAATAACATTGCGTACATTCCGCCTTTTCGATCCGACTACGGATTTTGTAGAGCGTCTTGGGCTAACGATAAACATTGCAGACAAGCTCGTCTCAACTCATTCGAAGAAGATCTGGGGTTGACCGGAAATGACTTCAGCGTCGCAGTGTCGATTCTGAGCGTTGGGTCCGTTTCGATATTTGACATCGATGACGGAAAAGATCAATTGAGACTGACAAAGACATAGCTATGTGCTCATGCAAGTGCCCAGTAACATGGTCTTGACCAAAGTACGGCCGTCGTTGTACATGCCATTTTGGGTCTGTGTTTGGTCTTGTATCTCTGCGGTAAGTCACTCGATTTTTCTGAATCAGGATGCCAGGATACTTGCGCCAGGCTTTCTGCTCTTGGTATTTTGTGGCTTTTGAGATTGCCTGCCGTTCCTAGGATTCGAGAACTGACAAAACACCCTAGGCTACGGCTGGCACGACCAGCTTTGGTGGACTGGTCGCTGTGCGCTTTTGTTTGGGTATCGCCGAGGTAAGACAGCTATTCCGTTACGACTAGACGAATTCGGCTGACTAGGAAAACAGGCGCCCTTCTTTCCAGGTAGGCGACACGAAATACTGCTCAGCTTTTGAGTAAAGTACTGATCGAATTTCACAGGTGCTTTCTACATGCTTGTAAGTCAGCCACTCACTATTGCTCACGGAGACTGACTATATAAAAGTCATGCTGGTACACAAAGAAAGAGCTTGCGTTGAGAACGGCAATTCTGTACTCTGGCTTGGTTCTCGCGACCGCGTTCTCAGGCTTGCTAGCTGCTGGCATCTTTGCTGGACTTGACGGTGCGAGGTATTTCGTCCCTTGCCGATCTGAACCCTGCAGCTTCTCCTGTATTTCCACTTTTGAATGTTTGTAACGCTGACCATTTGATCAGAGGTTTGGCCGGCTGGCAATGGCTCTTCATCATCGAGGGAGCAGGAAGCTTTTTCTTGGGCCTTGTCGCGATCCTCCTCCTTCCAGACTTCCCACACTCCAATTCCGGAGCTGGCAAATGGCTCTTCAACGAAGCTGAACGCGAGCTAGCGCAGGAGCGAATCGAAGCTGACAGAGTGTCGGACAAAGAGTCTGATCATTCCATTTGGTACGGTCTCAAGTTGGCAGCTAAAGACTACCGCGTCTGGATTTTTGTAAGTACTTTCGTTAGCACAGCGTAGAAGAGCAGTTCAAGCTAACGATCCGAACCAGTCCATCATGCTCTCCAGCAACCACTCCGCCTACGGCTTCAACAACTTCTACCCCAGCATCGTGCGCGGCTTCAACCTGGGCTCCAACACCATCACGCTCGTCTGCACGGCACCTCCCTACCTGATCGGCGCCCTGATCACCTTCGCAATGGCCTACAGCAGCGACCGCACCAATGAGCGCGGCTGGCACATCATCGCGTCCATGACGGTTGCCATCGTCGGTTTCGTAATCTCCGTGGCGACCCTGAACGTGCCCGCCAGGTACTTCGCCAGCTTCCTCTACATCGCCGGCTGCTTCACGGGGAACAGTCTGGTTTTCGCTTGGGGCGCGAGCACGACTAGTCAGACGCCGGAGAAGAGGGCATGCGCTACTGCTATTATTAACGTGCTCGGGCAGGCGGGGAATATTTGGTGAGAGGCTTCTGGTGTGGTCTGATTGGTGTTGAGCGAAACCCAGGCTGACAGTTTTGTTTTGGGAGTCCTTATTTCTTCAGCGCGGGCGAGGAGCCGCGGTATGTCAAGGCGATGATACTCATGATAGCTTTTTCGGTGCTGAGTATCGCTTGTTGTGTTGTTATGAAGACTGCTCTTGTGAGGGCGAATAGGAGGATTAAGGCGAGTTTTGAGGGGTCTGGGAGGGAGCCGCAGCTGTATACTTTGTGAGGAATGGGAAACATCGCTATTGTATCGAATCATGTAGGCGATTCAACATGCTGAGGCGATCGACACAATTCCTGCACCCTGTAAAGAAATCAGGGAGATGCATCTGCTTATGGAACATCAGCCCTATCGATCAATTCTTGCGGCAGACAATCCAAACAGTCTCCAATCGCACGAATGGATGTGGCAAGGCTCATGCCATGCATGTAGGGGATTCAACATACTGAGGCGATCGATATCATTTCTGCACTCCGTACGATAATCAGGGAGATACAACTGCTTGTAGCACACCATCTCTCGGTATCATCCAACCCATGACGAACATTATTTCCAATCGCACAAATGGATGTAAAAAGGCTGATGTCGTGTAGGTAGAGAGTTCACCACACTGAGGCGATCGACAGTACTCCTGCAGTCTGGATGAAAATCAGTACATTGCACATAATGCTTGTGGAACCAGCCTTACCGCTACATGACGTTAGTGCTTGGATCACTACAATCGTACGGAAGAATCAAATCTGCAACAGGATCCTGCTTCGCAAGCACATGCCGCGATGCCACGTCGGCGCATCAAATGTCCTATCTCGCCACGCTCACGCCCAGGAACCAGAAACCAGCAATTCCAAGGACAGGACGAAAGGATGTCCCGACGCAAACAGCCATGGCATCAACAACAATTCGTGCAAGCAAATAGGATACCAGCGGCAAGGCGGATCACCTCACAGATCTCGTTCAACAATCTCACATGCCGAGCACGTGGCCGAGAGTCTTACAAGTTCTTACAAGGGCGGACGCCAGACGGTTCGGAGGAATTCATGGTTGGTGGAAAATTGTCGAGCGAGATATGCTATTCCAGCTTTGGCTATCCGCAGGGCGCCAACAAGCATCTAGCCAAGGGTATTCATCCGGCCGGCTTGCCGGAGCGTTTGTTCGGTTGGCGTGTCTTGACGTCGATTGCAAAGGCTTGTCCTTACCTCGAGGATAGTTTTTGCTGTGGTGTGGCGTGGTGCCTGTTTCGATAATACTCGCAAAAAAATGATGTTGCACTAGAGATTCGACCACAAAAATGCCTTCAAGACGACACAACAAGCTCGAAAACAGTGTGTGTCACGACCTTCCGCCACCCACCCACACAGACCTTCCGTCTCACTGGGGCCCCATAGAGGATCAGCGAACCGTGCTCAACCAGTCTCCACTGTCGTGCCGCCAGAGAATTTCGCATCTCCATGCTTTTTTGCCTCCCACACGAAATCCCCACAAGGTCCGGAGAAGGGCTTGTGGAGACGGCTTTGACGGCAACATGGCCCTGGCTGGTCTCTCGTCTCGGACGGACCTAGGAAGGCGAGGAGAGGAGAATGCATCTAAGGGTGGGACGGCGAAAAACAGAGAATGGCCAGCACTGCTGCTACCTGATCCTGGTCTAAGGCCGAAGAGGGCAGCATGCTGGCGGTCGGGCTATGAAAGATAGAGCAGTGGTCAAATATGCGACTCCCTTCCCAATCTCAGCCCTCTTTCTCTTCCCTACCATCTCAACGATCGTCGCATCAGATCGCCCATCATGTTTGAGAACAGGCGAGTTTACCTCCTCACGGGCGTGGCCTACATGGGCGCCATGTTGTTCGGTTTTGACACTGGTGAGTGTTGTCGAATTTAGATATTCACCAACATGTTTATAAAATTGCTAACCATACCGCAGGTGTCATGTCCGGTGTCCTAGCCATGAGCTCTTTTAAAGACGACTTCGGCCTCCCGCAAGGCAGCGACGGCTTCGCCGACGAGAAAAACGCCTCCGTCTCATCCAACGTGGTCTCGCTCCTCACCGCGGGATCCTTCTTCGGCGCCATCGCAGCCGCCTTCATCAACGAGAAATGGGGCCGTCTCTACACTCTCATGGGTTTCTGCATGCTCTTCAACATTGGAGCTGCGCTGCAGACGGCCACCAGCGGCAACATTGGCATGATCTACGGAGGTAGAGTCATATCCGGTCTGGGAATTGGTGGCTGCAGTGCTGTCATGTCCGTCTTTGTGTCTGAGGCTGCGCCACCGAAGATCAGAGGTCGCATTGCTGGTCTGTTCCAAGAAATGCTGGTGATTGGATCTACCTTTGCATACTGGCTTGGTAAGTCACTTTTAGAGAGCAATTCCAAGCTTGCTCGTCGATCTGACCGTCCTTTACAGACTACGGATGCTCTCTCCACATCCCCCACAGCACCAAGCAATGGCGTGTCCCTGTCGCCATGCAGCTCGTCCTCGGCGGTCTGATGTCCATCGGTCTCTTCTTCCTGAAGGAAAGTCCCAGATGGCTCTGCAAGAAAGGTCGCCACGACCAAGCCATCGCATCTCTCGCTCACGTCCGATGCAAGACGCCGGATGATCCCATCATCATCCAGGAGATGGCTGAGATCAGGGCTTCGATCGAGGAAGAGCTCAACGCGACCGAGGGCGTGACTTGGAGAGAGTGCCTTACACCTGGTAACCGCAAGCGCTTCATCATTGCTTTCATCATCATGTTCTGGCAGCAGTTCTCTGGCACCAACTCTATTGGTAAGTTCGAATCAAGCTCACTCCCGCAACTATAATGGCCAACAAGCTGACCTAATTCACCAGGCTACTACGCACCCCAAATCTTCCAAACCGTCGGTCTCAGCGCCGCAGACTCCTCCATGTTCGCGACCGGAATCTACGGCACAGTCAAAGTGGTCGCCACAGGCCTCTTCTTGTTCATCGGCATCGACCGCTTCGGTCGCAAGTGGAGTCTCGTCGCCGGTGGCTTCTGGATGGCGGCGATGATGTTCATCATCGGCGCCGTGCTGGCCACCCACCCTCCCGACCCCGAGGCTGGCGGCGGAGTCAGCCAGGCCAGCACGGCCATGGTCGCCATGATTTACCTCTTCGTCATCGGATACAGTGCTTCTTGGGGCCCCGTGCCTTGGGTGCTGGTGTCTGAGATTTTCCCCACCAGACTGCGCGCGTACGGTGTCGGTCTTGCCGGTATGTTTTGCAAAGCCCTTCCTCCCCTGCCATGAACGAGCGCAAACTAACGCCTTTTTCCAGCTGCCACGCAATGGCTCTTCAACTTCGTCATCACGAAAATCACTCCCGAAGCGATCAACAGCATCGGCTGGCGGACTTTCCTGATGTTCGCCATTTTCTGCATGTGCATGGCGGTTTTCGTCTGGGTCTTCGTGCCAGAGACTAAGCAATTGACGCTCGAGGAAATCGACGTCGTTTTCGGTGCGGTCGACGCCGAGACCAGGGCCAAGGATGTCGAGAAGGCGATCGAGGTGGAGAAGGAGAAGGCTGGCGTCGACTATGAGGAGGGCGATGAGAAGGTCGATGTCCACAAGGAGAAGGACTCGAAGGCTTGATAGGATTGGCATGATTTAATGAGATGGGTTGGATGAGAGGCTTGTATGACTGGCGAGGATACTGCGCTCGTTCTTTCGAGATCCTCTATAGATGATATGACGGCAATACAACATAGAAGGTTTCCTGTAGCAACTTTTCGTCCGCTCCGCAATTCTCTTCCTCAAAGCTCCGGATCCGAGGCTCCACTGGCTGCCGTAAGTTGGGTTTGAGTAAATATGCACAAAGGCGCTTGAAATCCACTCCGGCTTGTATGGCTGGTCAAATTGTTTTCACCACTTGATATCTTGCGGCTTGGACTATTCCTTCTCCAGTCGATTTTGTAAAACACCAGGTGAAGCAGGATCTTGTCTTCATGCTTCTTTGCGGCATGGAAGGATGCCGTCGATGATGGAATCTTGACATCGCACATCGCCTTGCCGTCAATCCGAGGCAACTATGGGAACTGGAAGTCAGGGTGTGCAAATGCAGGCGGCTTGGGAGGCCGGCTATCCCCACTCTCACACCAAGGAGAGTGTTGGTCGAAGTCGATGAGTCTCGTGTCTAGCAGCCCGTAACCTCTGCACAAGCATCAGAATCATCTGAGAAGCCAGACATTGAAGTTTGCCCACCCCAGAAGCTTCGAGCCATTTGCTAGGCATCAAAAAACCGTCTTAAAGCCAGGCATTCCAGCCCGCCTCTCCAGCGTGCCGGACATCAACACGACATGTGTCGGTACGCGTAGGATGCTTTGCTCAAAAACCCTCCAGACTCAGTCGACCTCATCAAACCACACCCCCAAAGTCAACCAATCATTCAGGAACCCTTCCCACCCTCCACCACAAAAAACCTCCCCGTCCTCTTCCCAGCAGTGGCAAGAACATCCCACCCCTCCTCCCCACTCCCATTCCCCTCCCTCCGCCTCCTAATCCTCCGATGGAACTTCCCCCTCACCTCCTCAGCAGCCATCGCCTCCTTCAACGCCTCCATGCCTAACTCAGCCTCCCTCTCTCCCGCGGCAGTTTCGTCGCGCAGACTTTGCAGTGGTTTAACGCCCATCGTGTCGGCTTTCTGGATTTCCTGCACGAAGTGGAGTTGTGAGGAGAGGGTGGTGAGCATTTTCTGCTCTTCGTCGGGGGTTTTGGGTGGCGGCAGGGCGGAGAGTTTGAGGAGGTGGCGGAGTTGGGTGGGTGTTATTTGCGTTGTTGAGTTTGTTGTAGTTGATTCTGAAGATTTGGGCAAGAGAGATGAGACGGACCATGTTGGTCGAGATAGGAGGTCATGGACATCTACTTTTTGTTGGTGTTGGCTGGATGTTGTGAAGGCTCGCCGGGCTCCGATTTGGAATTGCCTTGCTCTTTGCAGGGCAAGAGTCGACATGATTGATTATTTGTATTCGAGTCGAAGTGTTATTGACACAAGATGGCTCGACTAATCTTTTTTTTCCCTTGTCGTATATTTATCCACGTAGAAACTTGCGTGTCGATTCCACGAAGTCCAAACAGCCAGACCGACCACACATGCTCACGCGCGGAGGAGGAGCTCGGATCCTCCGACTTTCGACGTGAAGATCAATGACATAGCCAACTTATCAATTACATCTATACTACATATGTAGTACCTCACCTATACAACTACTTGGACATACAAATTGTCGCTATAGTCCTCACCAACTTCACCTAAGGAATCTTATTCACAATCTCTCAATCGAACACCCACGCGCTCTTCCAAGCTCCTTTCAAAACCACACAAAAGCAACAATGGGCCGCGGCATGGCAATGATCGGCCCCGTAATGGCCGCCGCCCTCGGAGTCTTCACCAGTACGCTCTCACCCTCCCCTGCAAACCCCCAAAACCTTCTCCCATTGTCCTCGACTAACCCATCCCAAAGTGTACACAACCCTCCAACCCGAACTCCTAAAAGAACAAGCCCGGCGCGAAGGCGAAGACCCGATTTTCGCAAAGAACGTCACTCCCGCGCAACACGAGCGACACGAGCAAGAAGCCGCCGAGGCTCAGAGGGACACGGCCGTGAGCCGCGCGATGGCGAGGGATTTCCGCGAAGCGGGCGAGCAGGTGAGGAGTGAGGGTGGGTTTGCGTGGGGGATCAGACGGGCGATCTTTGGGACGGGGGGGAAGAAGGAGGGGGAGGGGGAGAAGTGAATGGGCTGGTGCGTTTGATGAATCTGGAAGGGCGGTGGTGTGCGATTGAGGCGGGCTTTAGCTTGTCCTAAAAGCCGGTTCGCGGTATGTGATTCTTGAGCGGTTGCGAGCCGCCAGAGGCTGGATTTCGGCCTTTCGGTCCTGTGCCCAATTGAGAGAGGGGTTGAGATCGCCCGGCCATCTGGAAATGCCGCTGATGCCTGGCGATGACCTCTCTTCACGAAATACCGATGGTTCTATTTTATCGGAAAGAAAAAGGCCACTCGCGCGCGGCGCGAGATAGAAGACCGAAGGAGCCGCGATGTGCCCGGCAAGAAGTACACGGAGAAGCATCTGGGGTTCATTTGAGAAGATCACTGGAGAATAGAGGACAGTCATGGATGCGTGAGGAGTAATGAAGCTGTTTTGAGCGAATATCAAGCTCATATTCAATGTCTTTTATATAAGGATTGGTTTCTGTCTAACAGAGACAAGAAAGAAGAAATAGAGATAAAAGGAACACAATTACACGTCACAAGTCATAAGCTCCTTCCAAAAACAAGAGAACTTTCGATAATTTTTCCCCCAGGCCTGGAAAAGACTCCAATATTCATGCAGCTGCAAAGGAGAGGGCTGCCGAAAAGGCGCGAGCGAGCCATCTAGAACCTCAAATCCCACCCAATCTTCGGTCCAATCTTCGGCAACTCCTCCGCCACGCTCTGCACATCCTTATCGCCACGACCGGACAGACAAATAACGATATTCTCGTCCTCCCTCATGGTCTTGGCCAACTCCATGGCACCAAAGATCGCGTGACTCGTCTCCAGCGCGGGGATGATACCCTCCAACTCGCTGAGATTCTTGAATCCCAGGAAAGCCTCCGCGTCCGTGGCGGCGATGAAGCGCGCGCGACTGCTGTCTTTCCAGCCGGACAGCTCGGGCCCGACGCCGGGGTAGTCGAGACCGGCGGAGACGGAGTGGGTTTCTTCGATTTGGCCCTCGGCGTTTTGCAGGATGTAGGTGCGCACGCCGTGCAAGACGCCGGGCTTGCCGCCGGTCAGAGTGGCGCTGTGGCGGTCGGTTTCGATGCCGTCACCGCCGGCTTCGACGCCGAGGAGTTTGACGCTCTCGTCTTCGGAGAAAGGGTGGAACATGCCGACGGCGTTGCTGCCGCCGCCGACGCAGGCGACGACGGCGTCGGGGAGGCGGCCGGTCAGGGCCTGCATTTGCTCTTTGGTCTCGGAGCCGATGACGCTTTGGAAGGTGCGCACGATGGTCGGGAAGGGGTGGGGGCCGATGGCGGAGCCGATGATGTAGTGAGTGGTGTCGAGCTTCTCGACCCATTTGCGGAGGGCTTCGTTGACGGCGTCGCGGAGGGTGCGGGAGCCGGCTTCGACGGCGACGACGGAGGCGCCGAGAAGCTTCATGCGGAAGACGTTGAGGGCTTGACGACGGACGTCCTCTGCTCCCATGTAAACGGTGCACTTCATGCCGAAGCGAGCGCAGACGGTAGCGGTAGCTACACCGTGCTGACCAGCGCCGGTTTCCGCGATGATTTCGGTCTTACCGAGACGCCTAGCGACCAGAATCTGGCCGATGGCGTTGTTGATCTTGTGAGAACCAGTGTGGTTGAGGTCCTCACGCTTGAGGTAGATGTTGGCACCTTTGCCGTTTTCAGACTTTGAACGAACGAAATCGGTGAGGCGGTCGGTCTTGTGCAGCGAAGAAGGTCTTGACATGTAAGGGTAGTAAGATCTGTACTCCTCCCAGAACTTGGGGTCGTTCTTCGCCTCGTTGAAGCCCTTCTCCAGCTCGGACAAGCAGTCCATGAGAGATTCGGGCACGTATTGGCCACCGAACTGGCCGAATCTTGAAGGGAGCAATTGAGGCTCCGCGCCCTCCATGTTGAGAGCCTCGATCTGGTCCGCAAGACCAGGACCATCACTTTCCTTGATAACCTGATCCACGTGGACAGTGTTGCCCTCAGGGGTAGTCTGGCTGGCCGGTTGCTTGGTAGGGTCTGCGGTGGAAATCTCCTTGGGCTCCTCACCGTTCTCCTTCGCAATCCAGCCACTTCCATCGCCGTTTGCGTTCGCGGCAGTGCTGATGCCGTGACCGTTCTGTGTGCTGCGCGGGTTCCTGCGCTGTGTGATGCCGTAGCAGTACTCCTCGACAGCCTTGGCGCCCTGGCCAGCAGGGGCGTTCTTCAAAGTGTCGATGATCTTCGAGCCAAT
>MSJI02000703.1:33168-53815 GCA_001931905.2 Cladosporium sp. IMV 00045 | reverse complement strand
ATGTAAAGAAACGAACGAGGTATGTAGCCCAGAGAGATCGGGGCTCGAATGCCCAGGCTGACATAAACGACGAAGCTTACTGTTTGTCTCGTTCGCTTCTATAGTTCGAGGCATCAACCTCGTTGCGGCGAGCCATGCCATTGTTGTCAGGAGAACGAGCAGCGACGCGCAATTCGATACAAGTAGGTTACCTGGGATGACTTTATTGGGGTGTACTACCTCTTTAAACATTAGTATGATTTGGGCGTCTCCGCGGCCGCCTACAGAAATCGTACTGCTTTTCCCATACCTTACGACACCGCTGAGCGCATCGCCGCCTACGTACAGCATCTCATCCTTAGGGCCAAGTTCCCACTGAAAACGATGCCAAACCTTTTGACGGCACTGACCGTAGGCTTTTGCAACTCGGCTGGTTCCCATATGATCTCGATAAAGAGAAAGCAATTCACACATGGGAAGAAAATCAAGCATTACGGATGTCGAGGCAAGCAACACAGTTATGAATGGGCCCGCCACGCACGCCTGCCGAGAGCGAGATTAGCAACGCTTGGGTTTGTCAGGCCAGACCGACCAGGTTGATCACACTTTTACCTCATGGACAAAACAAGATACCCCAGTTTTCTTGCTCTGCCGCAGCAATCAATCGGTATCATTTCGAGGCTCGCAGCGAGTGAGCCGGGCAAACTTATTAAATCGTCAGTCGTGCTGCTTTTCTGTTGCTGCATTTCGATCGCTGGAGCTCTGCACATCGCCTTCGCATCTACCGGCAGGATCCCGCTCCTATGTTTGAGTACGGCGCTCCTCTTGTGGCTGCATACGGCGAATGCTGTAAAGGAATATGGGAGGCGGCCGTCGATGCTGTGAAGAACTTGACCGGCTGGATGGCGGGCTACGAGTCCAACACTTACCTCATGAGAAACCTGCTGGGTCTGCAGCCCCTACCGGAACGTTCGCTGCTTTGAAGACATCCTTTCAAACCATCATCCGGTATTGTTCCGAATGAGAGTCCACTGAAGACCCTTCACGCTCTTGATTGGCGAACAGGCTCCTTCTACAACTGTCTTACCGATGATGCGGCATTCCATGACTTTCTGGTCGGCCAGCACGACATCCCCGCCTTGCAAGATAAATTCAAGCGGTGGTTGCAAACGTTCCTTCGCAAGCGGAAGGGTGACGCTCTCTCCCGCGATGCATCGCGCAGAAAACTCACTTGGTTGATACCATCATCCAGCCGCTTGAAGTGTGACATGCGAGGAGCTGATGGTATCTTGAAGGCTCCACATCTGTACCGGAAGTCGTTTATGCAATATCGCCGGGGCCCATTCAATGCATGCCAGAGGTGTTTCTTTGGTTCTGCGCCGATCCTTCACCGTAGACACGAACTCTGTTGTCGACCACATGGTACATTGTGGCTTACTAAAAAGGAATGCAAGGCTAAAGCCCGCTCCCAAGTAGCGCTGAGCTCTAAGGTCCAACTTACAGAGCGAGACGAACGCTTCGGCCGTCGCACCAGCAAATCTAAGGTGGCGACGCATACATTCCTGAGCATGAGAGTTGACCGTCTAGAAATAAGAGCAAGACTATGGCGCCATTAGTCATGGCACCGTAGGGAATGGCTTGTTGCTAAAGACAACGGTGTGGACTTTGAAATGCATATGTAGACGCTCGCTGCAAGCAACAAGAAGCTTGGGCGCTAGCCGAGAAGCTGTCCAACTTTGTAGAGGACCAGAGTGGGTTTTGCGGCCAGAGCCGCGGACGTGGGCGCAGGCGTGATTGCTGATACGCGCTTTCCGCCTCGCAGCATTGACTTGCAATCATTGAACACTGCCGCCTATCGTCCGCCGCTTAGTAAGCGCCCTGCCCTCAATCGTAAATTTTTACGATGGAGTGAGTGGTCATGGCAGCTCGAACAAGCACTGGCTTATGACGTTTAAGCCAACAATAGGAACAAAAACTATTTGAAAGGAGAACATCGAACGAGCGCTGAACAAGTTTTACCGCTATCGCCAGGCACCGCGGAAAGCGCAAACTCAGCATTCCTTCTACGGTGCAAGTACGAGAGGGAGCTGGAAATAGAGGGAGCTCCTCAACCATGGTGCTCGGCTTATTGCATCTGGGGAAAGCGGTAATTCTTGGAAATCTTGGGACATCATATCAGGACGCGTGGGGATTCGCTTTCCGACCATGCGAAGAAGAAGCCCGTCTGTCTCACTCGAACCCAAAGCTCTTCAGCATCTCGCGACCGCCCTTGCCTGCTATAGGTTGAAGCCAGATTAGCCATTGCAATGCGCATGGCAGGATGCTTCACTCCTAGCAAGCTTGACCTTGCCTCCACGACCTGCAACTCAAGCTTCGCTACTTCATCCCATCGCCCTTGAATGCAATAGATTGCGGCTAGATGTGCTTTTGGCCGTGTAAGTATCGAGATTCTTAACACCCGACACTCGCGACGTCACTTGCAACAATCTCGAGAACAAAGATTCCGCCTTCCCCCAACGAGCTCGATTCCAGATGTCGAAGCGAGATCTCTCATATCAGCAATCGTATCAGGATCTTCTTCATCTTGCGAACTTGCTTGCGCTTCAATTATCCTTTCCCTCAACACTTCTTCATCTGTCCTCTTTGTACCCGAAGACACTTTTCTTCTAGCGCCTCTACATCTGCCCACTGCCCCCTCTTACCGTACGTTGCAGCGAGGCTTTCCATGGCGGCGAGCGTGTCGGCGTGTGCATCGCCATGCAGGCTGATATTTGCTTACAAAATCTTTTCTTCTAGCGCCTCGGCCTCGGCCCATCGTTCCTGTCTAGCGTAAGTTCCAGCGAGGTGATCCATGGCGTTAACGGTATCGGCATTTGCCTCGCCGCGCAATTCCATGCGTATCTCCAAGATCTTCGCTTCCAGCGCTGCTGCCTCAGCACACCGGTTACGAATACTAGACGTTGCAGCGAGGTTGTCCATGGCGGTAAGTGTTGTATCATGTCGCTCGCCATACAACTTTTTAGTTTGCCTCCAATATCTTCTCTCTCACTACCTCCGGCTCATCCCAACGCTTTTGGCTATCGTGCATCGCAGCTAGGTCTTCCGTTGCCGTGAATTTGTCGGGTTCCAGGTTCATATTTTCTCCCATTTTCTTCTCTTCCGAAGTCACCACGTCAGCTCCCTTTGACTTGCTACCGCACATCGTGACAATGTCTTCCGTGGCGGTACCCCCTTTCGGCATGTGCCTCACGCAATTTCGAGAAGCCTTTCAAACTTATCACCAGGGGCTGCTTTGAGGAACGGAATATGAGGGAGAAGATAATAGCAACGCGGTCAACGTGGCTCGGCGAGGACCACCCCGATACAATTAGAGATATGGAGGAACTTGCCTTGAAATATTGGAACCAAACACGCTGGGGAAAAGCTGAATCTCTTTTCGTTAGAGTGATGCAAGCGAGGTTGCGAACACTAGGCGAACCGCTGGCCTAGGATTAGGGCATGCCGCCTGGTCACTATGCTATCGTCTGCTGTTAGATGACATCGGATGTGTTCGTGTGCATGTGAATGCGCGGCTTCTTTTGGCACGTTTGGTCCCAAAGAAATTAGGTATCTCCATTGCTCAACTGCTTCCTGCCATAGTTTGGAGAGATACTTCGCAAAACGTGTCTATCAATCTGCGTCATTGGGTGCAGTAGTCTGAGGGGAAGCTTTGTCTTGGAGTAGCTTTGCACCAGAAGCATCTCCCGCAAGCCTTGCGATCCTATGAGAAGTCAAATCACTATTGAGAGACTAAGTATGGCTTCTCTCATATCGTCGCAAGTTGTCACTGTCATACGATTTGTCTGTTTCAAAACTTTATTGTCAGACCTGCTTACCAAGTATGAGGGTGCATCGATGACAACCGCATCATCATCATAGAAATCGCCTATAGTGCAGGAGAAAGTTATGCCATATGCAAGCTAATGTCGGGTTCGGGACAATAACATCGTGATGTACGAAGATGCTTCTGCTGCCCGACATGGTATTTGCTGGCTCTATCTTTGCCAAGGAAATCACGGGAGTGTTGATGAGATACGGCCGAAGGGCGATCTCAGTTCTGCCGTTTGGATACAACGGATGATGTGAATAACAAGGGAAAATGATCAGGGTACCACCTTGAAAGTCGGTGAGCCGAAACCAAGTACTCGAAACGCAGGCATTCATTCCGTAACTCCTGCTGTGTAGTGGTCATATATTATTTCGAGAAATGTGGCGTGGTTTGGAAAGAGCCGCAGTCTGGGAAGCACCGACCTGATTAATTCTTCCATTGATTTGATTTGATATTCCAATATCCCTGTGTAGCTCCCTGACGGATTCATGCGGGCTGTTACCATGTATATCATCAAGGAGGAAAAGGGTGGCCGTAGCCCAGGTGAAAACTCCTTCATCTCCAATAGGTTGCCAGACTTTCGCCAGTGAGTCTACGATACCGTACGAGGTGGCCGTGCGCCTCAGACGCGCTTCGGTCCTCATACACATACGACCCCGGACTTCACCGGCTTCGCTTTGGTTTCGTCTCATCCATCGTCCTTGCCAGGGACAACCGGGTAAGGACATCCCGCTGCAGGATTTAATTTGCTACCGCACGAAGGCCCACCTCAGATGACATTACTTTGGTCTAGTCCATCTGTTAAAGATATGTGAGTTGGAAGAGAGTTGATTGATGATCTATCAAGTGGGAGCATGCCTGACCTATATACAGCAGTGGGTGGCGAATGTGGCGCTGCCGATCTTCAACACCATCGTCTTCACCTCTGCCAGCATTTCTGCCCGTCCTAACGTGTGTGCAGGACAAGAACAGAATGATGTGTTTAGGAGTCTATCGAGGCCATTTTTTTTTTATTCAAGCTAAATAGCTTATGGCACGCCGGCTATCTTCGCGGCAATTTATGTGACTTTATGTGTGCTCCCGCGTCAGTTGTTTACTGTACAATCCTGCTCGCTGTCCCGACTTTAGCAAGTCGCCACAGCTTTTGGGCTTGCGCCCTCCTACTTTTCCTGGCATTGTCACGCCTCATCTATCACCTCACCCCCTTCCGTCCCCTAACATCCTATCTTCCTCATCTGCACTCCGATCCAACCGTTCGATATCCCACGAGCCATCCTTGTTCGCGTCTCCTGCCAGCTTCTTGCCCACTTCTGAATCGTCAATAAACTGAAGTACTTCTATAATAGCCTCGTCTACAAACAGTATCTTTAGAGCCGCCTGGTCTCGTCTTCCGCTGATCGAGACCTTTCTCGCGCGTAGCTTCCGCAGCATAGAGTCGCGCTGCCTTTGCCACTTCTGGCACTCTAGCAAGAGGTGAGCGACTATTTAACTGTTCCTGCCGCACCACTAGCAACGTATATCTTAGACTTCGCCGATCCTTAGTAGGTGGGCACCTGTAACCGCATGGCCAGACTTAAGCTACAAGTAGCGAGCTGTAACAGACTTGCTCGCGTCTTTAATGTGCTTATTGATCCTGGTTATTAGCTTCTACCTCTCCTTGATGACTTGTTTCATGTACGATAGCGAGGCTGATCGCACTTCTTTGGGTTATTGCTTGGCTGCTCGTTGTGCCGTGGCGCGTGCTATCTTGTAGCCTTCTACATCATGGCGATATGAAAGCCACGTTAAGGCCACTCGGCCTCCTGCGTCTTCGAGGCCTTGTGTGTGTCTTTGATACCTGTGATAACCGGTAGGGTCCATTGCTCGCGGTTCTGGATGGCGGTTAGTGCAGCCCGCGACTCCGTAGCAATCTCGGCGCGGCAGTGATCTGTCCTAGAGAGTATTGAGTTGAAGTTTTTCACGCCCGTGCCGATAGCGAACAACGCAGCATCGACTGTTGTGATGTGATTGCCCAGCGATGACATTTTGGTCTTCCATGCATACTGTTCTTTCCATGCGACCCCTAGGCCAAAGCTGACATCCTTGGCTGTGCTCACAAACAGTGTTAGTTGTTGCGGATTGTCGGGCTGCATTCTTTGCGGCGTCTAGGGTCGCGAACACAGCCTTCGTCCAAGGTCTTGCAGAGCAAGCAGAGGGGAAAACAGACGCGGCGCGTCCACTTCCGCGGGTTGCAGGTAGCTGCGGCATAGTTTGTATACCTCGGTTTGCTGAGCATCGAAATCGGTCCATTCGCGAAACCTGGTGGGGCAGTACTTTCCACTTGGCGCAGGAATGCTGCCTTTCGTGGAGCGAGCGGGCATGCGACACGCAAAGGCACACACAGTAGCGAATGACAAGCGGCTATGTATTCGTCAAAGGTCGTTTCCCGGGTCAGCTCTCTCGCCTGTTCCCTTTCTTCTTCAGCCTGTCGCTGTTGTCATTCCGCCTGTTCGCGCAATTCCGCTTCACGTTCTCGTTCTTCTTCCGCACGCCTCTGCCCCTGCCGTGCCTCTTCAAGCTCTTGGCGCAAGGCTTCGTAGTCGGATGCGCTGCGACCAGCCATTGTGTTAGGACAATAGCACCTTCAGAGGTCAGCCGCTAGTGCGCGTTTTCCGTGGATCAATAGCCTGCCCTGCCGGTGCCTGCTTCACAAAAGCTAACTTAGAGATTCAGCTGGAGCTTGTGGCTGATTGTTGTCGCAACCGATTGGGGAATTTCTCATCGCTTTCTTGTAACGGTTTGTATGAGGATGTTTCATGTGCCGCTGGTGTTAGCCTGGGCGCTTAACATGGGCGCTTAGTGAGGAGACAAGACATATATAGACCATGAGGATGACCTTGCCACAGGGCGAGGGACAAACCTGCTTTTGGTACCCTTACCCATTAAATTTGGCTTACCCTTACCCATTGAATGGGTATCCATATAGCAAACGGACTACCCTTACCCATAGTAGGTACCCATTAATCGTATGTCCCATTGATCGTATGTTTATATACAAATCGCTTATCTAATCATAAGTCTATACTTCCGCCATCTTCCAGCAATCCAGATACCTTCTACTGCTTTTGAGTCTCTAGCTACTTAATGTGTATGCTTAATAGCGAACTCCTATCCACTGAAATGGTACGCTTAGTGCCACTAAATACCCGCTCTAAGCTCGAACTCATCGCAGGCGCGGAGAGGACGTTAATTACCATCCGCCAAAGCGTTAGATATGCCTCTTATACTACTGGTTAGAGCCACCACTTAAGGACTAGCATTCTTATGTCTTCCTAGTAAGACTTAATAAATCGATCGAAATCGTCTACTTTCGCTCTAGCTCTGCCTTTCGCATAATGCTCTAGCTCCTAAAGCTCGAACTCCGAAAGCTCTTATATAGGTCTTTCTTCTTCTCTCTATACTAATAAATGTTCGTCTGAGTCCTTATACGCCCTATACCATAGGTGCTTGGCTCTCCTCAAAGCTGGCTAAACCTATTCACGTTTCCATTCTATATCGAGGTATTGCTTACGACGCTTTAGGTAGAGTAATAGCGTAGCTACATATACTTCGACCTCGTCTATCTTACTATAGTACTTATCGAAGGCATACCAGCTCGTAGTAATCGCTACTTAGAGGCTAATGTTAGCCTACTAACGCTCCGACTGCTAGCGGTAGTGTAATATAAGGAAGTCCATCCTAACCTGAATCTGTTCCAGTATGACATAGTCACCTTCATAGCGTCTATAGACCTCCTTAAAAGGTCAGAGGAAGTCCCTAGTATCTCAGAGTAACTACTAATCTATAAGCGAAAGCTCAAATTCGCGAAGATGCTACTAATAGCTTATAACGAACTCATTATAGAGTTTCTATATTTCAAGCGTATCGTTAATAGCATCGAACCACGAGTGCTACTGAGTCTCGTTCGGCCAGTAAACCACACGACTAGCTAGCGTGATGAATTCGTTATAGAGGTCAGTATTACCTTAAAGTGCAGACGTGAACCTATAAAGCTTTTATAGGGCCACTTCTTAGGTCCACCTATTACTACTATCGATACACTGTTCTTCGAATGGTCTGTTAGCTGCCTCGGCCTATCGAATAGCGTACTCGACGGCTTCTTCGTTGCGTCGGAAAAGGAACGCGTACATAGCAATATTAATAATGTAACTAAAGTAGCAGAGGCGGCGTTAATCAGCTGGCCATGCGACGCCGTCCTAGTCCAAATATTCTTAAATAGCCCTATAGAATGTATTGTTTGCGCCTGTATTATCTCTAGTAACCCACCTAAGCTTATTATGGAGCTTATATTATTATAGAACTGGCTTAAATAGCTCGCAAATCCTATCGCCAGTATGCGGACTACGTAACTCTACGAGATCTAATAGCGCTATCTGAAAGCAGCCGCTACGATCCACGAAATAAGCGTTAAACGCCTAGAAGTATCTTTTATTCGGCGACTTCTATATATCTATATATATATGGATCCTAGATACCGAGGCGTAGAGTATCGCTTTGACCTTCTATACTTCTTACTAGTAACTATATTCGATCTCGTTCGTTATAGCTATCTATAAAGAAAGCACCGCTTCTGCTATATATGGGTTATAAGCGTATAGCAAAGTATAGAGCTCTTCCTATTCTGCTACTAAGAAAGAAAGATCTCGCTGTATTATTAGACGACGAATGGCAGCGCAAATGGCCGGAGAATCGGCGTGGTCCTAGAGGATCTACTAAGCTTAAGCATCGAGGGAGTCCTTCGCGAGTACGCGTTGCTACGCGAGAAACACACGAATGTCGTTATCGACTCGTTACTTCTTACGCGAAGGTAGCTCTAGTCTAGGGGAGACGTCATGCTTCAGAGACAGGTAACTGCGTGCTCCCGACGTGCTACTAACCGAGTACTCATAGAGAGCGCAATAGAATAGCAGCTAACTATTAGCGTGCCTCGTTGGCTCGCCTATACGTAGAGTGCGTGCATACGACTAGACTTTCGAGGCAGATTTACCTCTATACCGTTTACGCTATGCGAACCCTATTATATTACTTAAACTAGGGGTAGAAGTCTCTAGAGCAGGAGGGCTATAATGGCTACTAGTGATATTATCGGTGGTAGTATCGTCGTAACTGCAGCTACTGCTGCTTAGCGTAGTGAGACCCTATATAGTACTACTAACATTAAGGCGTGCTATATAGTATGCACGTTTAGCATCTACTCGCCTGATAGCCAAACGGACTGTTCTTATTCCGGAAGGAGATGTTCTAGCCGCGCTAATCGGCTTTGCGAGATCTACCTATGGTTCAAACGAGACTATAGAGACCTTACCCCATGGGTACCTAAAGGGTACTCTTACTCACTAGATAAATTGTTTATACCCTTACCTATTAATAAACCTGCTTTTGGTACCCTTACCTATTAAATTTGTGCTACCCTTACCTATGATTTGGGTACCCATAGAGGTGGCGCCTCACCCTTACCCATAATAGGTACCTATTCTAGTAAGTCTTAGCATTCTTATACCCGCCCTTTCTGATTTTGGGTAGGGTGCAGGTTATGTCTAGCGGCTCTTATATAAATCCTTATATATTTATCTCTTATAAGCGAAGCGAATATATTAGTTAAGTAATAAGCTTATATAATACTAAATGAATTAATCCCACGATGTTTTAAAGCTATTAATAGTCTACTAATCGAGCTAAGCTCGGACGCTACCTAGCCCTACCCGGTCTTATGAGATGCTTTCGACAAATCAGAGTAAGTAATATTATCAGATCTTATCAAATAGGTACCCTTTAGGTACCCTTACCTACTAAATCTTCTTATTCATACTCTTACTCATCCCCTTAAGGGTGGTACCCTTACCCGTGAAATGGGTACCCTTACTAAAAGCAGGTTTGGACTGTGGGTTGCAACACTAGAAACAAGTAGTAAAAGGTTTAAACCATGTCTTACCTGCTGCTTCATGTTTTTGTCTAGTCCTATTACGTTAATCGAACAACTTGTATCGCTAGCTACATTAGCTAAACATGTGGTCCCACGGCTCGTCGCACGCTCGATAGAGAAGGCATATACCACAAACTGCGAACAGATGCTCTCTATACTATGCGAGTTCGTTATGTGCCTATAGCTTCTCTCTCTATATAGCGTCGAGCCTAGTATAGTATTTTGGCTTTAGTGCTCTCTCTAGTAATGAGATAGGCTCTATATGACTTAATAGGCAGAAGTCGTATATGATATCCTCTATTATATATTAACGTTAGTGTCCAGTAATATCAAGATGCTCAGTTAGCGACGTCTGGTAATACTGCTCTCCCCTTAAGTATCGATATACTGCTTGCCTTTCCCTTTAGTTGCGAAAACTAACATTATGTCGTAGGTTTTTAGCTGCTTCTCTATCTTCGTTATAATAAAGCTGCGGTTCCCAAGTTAATAGAAGCAGGACGAGTGAATATGCTTTTGCGCCATCGCAACCCGCTCGCCCAGACTCCTACGCGAAGAGCACTAGCGATTCTAGCTCGTTCACATTAACGACTAGACGCATATGCGGATAATCGAATCCTTCAGCAAGGGCGGTCGTCGTAACTATGAATGGTTAACTTGCATTTTAGGTCCAGCGTTCGAGGATGTTCTTCTTTACTCGTGGATCGCCGCTCTGTGACATGTAACTCTCGTATGAGAGATTACTGGCGAGCTCATCTGCTTCATCCCGTGTTCGAACGTAGATGATGATCTTGTCGCAGCTGTGGTCGAATAGGTCCGACTTGTTCCAAGCATCACACACTTCGATGGCAGCCTGCTCCAGCAAGCTGCCTTTCTGGGGGTCAGCTTTTCGAACCATGTAAAAGATGTTCGTCCGATTGCTAGAAGCTCGAATCGTCGTCGGACAAACTAGATAGTTCCGCTCCTGGAATTCGGCTTGTATCAATGGGGGCAGAGTCGCAGTCATGTAGACGAATTGTGTACGAAGACAGCGAATCGCTGTCACATCCACCATGGTGGGCCGATATTCGACCGCTGTGACCGTAAGGTGGCACTCGTCTACGACGATCCGGTCTAGCTTCTGTCGAGAAATGAGGCCACGTGCGTACTTCATGAAGTCTTTCGTGGATGCTGCTTCAGTGCTAACGATCACCAGTGCTGCCTCTCGACGCTCTCCGGGTGCCCACTCGAGATGATCGATATTGAGTGCTTGCATTCGCCTAAGCAAGTCTCCTCGAAGCGAGACGAGCGGGACGATCAGCATCGTGACCTGCGCGTCTGGAAGCGTGCATGGGAGCATGAACAGAAGACTTTTCCCGGACCCTGTGGGAAGTACAACTACTACTTGTTCTCTTCCCGACATGATCATTTCAAGGGCTTGCTCTTGCTCTGGGCATCTCCAAGTCATACTCTGGTCACCATAGAGTTTCCTTAGCCCACCAAGTAGCGCTTCTGCCGACCACGGTTTTCTTGGCTTGTATATCCCCAATGCCACCTGTTTCTGGAATCTCGAACCATCAGCAGGTCGTGTTCGCTTTGTACCCTTCATGATGGCTCCGATGCCCCAGAAGTCCTGCCACAAATTTGAAGCCTTCAAACCCATTCTAATCTGACCATCCCATAGGTTGCTGAACACCGATCCAGTCTGATTAGCATATGCTCGGTTAACTGTTTGAGTCTTATGATTCCGCTGCCTGGTCATGATCTGGACTGCCTCGTCCATCTCCTCAGCGTCTTCGTCATCGTCATCCGCCTCAAAGTAGGCGATCTGGCTGGCAAACTTGGTTTTGACAATGGCTACTGTTATCTGTCTCCAGTTCGCAACATGCAGTCGTGGAATACAAGCCCGCGTACTTGCTTCTTCGAGACAGCGACTCAGTTGACTCTCGGGCCACACCTTTCCGTCCTTTTCCCAAAGGAATGGCGAAAGGAGTGCTCCCGGCGAGTGGTGTCGTAAGAAGGTCTGCCGTAGTGGCATCACATAGACGAGATAGTCGAGTAACAGTTCGCCAACGGGGTGTGGCAGAAATCGAACGTTTTCCTTATACTTCCCTGTTTGCTGTTGACCCTTGTGGTACTTCACATGTACCATGACTCTGTCGTGGCGGATCGTGATAGACCTTCGTCTTTGAGTGTTACGCCAGGTCATCTCGAAAAATTCGCTCTCGCGTACTGGCTGTCCGCCACTCACGTGCATAAGGACACAAAGTCGCTGTAGGAATTGCTGGACTGTAGCATCGTATGCAGCTAGGGCTGTCTCTCTCCATACAAAACCGTTAGGCTCTCGTGTATCACTGGACAGGAATACGTGAGAGAGCTGTTCCGAACGATCGATTGCGGACAACAAAGCAGTGTCTGCTTCTCTGAGGAGATGGACGTTGTCTCGGTGCTGGATGAAGTTCCAATCGATGGTGTCAGTGTTCGGTCCATCTTTGAGTGCCCAAGAGTGCATGTGACCAATCGTCCTTTGACCCATCATCAATTCGTCATAGAGTAGCCGATGACAGTCCTGGTACTCAGTTGCGAGCAGGCTTGGAATTTGATCCATATGTAGTTCCGTGTCCTCATAAGTCAGCACTTGCTCGCTTTCGTCCCAAGACACCTCGTGGTCTCCCATACTTTCTTTCGAGATTTTGAATAGCAGTAGACGCCATCTGAGAATCTCTCCCATCGGTGTCTCCACGGTCTGTTGTAGATATCGTTCACAGCGTCTTTTGACTAGCTGCAATGTCTGACCTTGGCCCTGCTGTTCTTTACGGGCACTGTCATGAAAGACCAAGAGTTATACTACCCATATCATTGCCGAGAGGTGGCTGTTGAAGTTTCCGGGTTCCAACCATCTTTTAGTAGAAGGCTTGACACTTAGCATGGCGCAGAAGCTCAACAGCGGTGATTGATACCGCCGAGCTCCAGTATCATGGCTGATGATCAGCATCCACATTTCCAGAATTCGGTCTTTTAGCTCGTTCTGTTTTCTTTCTTCGTCTTCCTCGCTTTGGCACTCCTTCCTGGCTATCTGCCATACATCATTCCATACCACAAGCTGCTCGTCAGTAGCCTTGACAACGTCTTCGGGCCTCTCTGCCTGCTCATCAGTCTCTTCGATATCGAAGTAGTACTCGTCATGGAATATTACCCTATGGAAGTAAGACAGGAACCGTTGAGAAATCGCGAAGTAGCTTTTGAGAGTTCCAGGCTCTTTGTAGGGATCGAAAGCTCGAGTCTTCCCAACGATATCGACATGCGAGGACTGAAAGCGACTAAGAACGACTCGACACGGCCACGTGAGCATGCACTCGCTCCCATCGAAACACAAGCTGTGTGCTCCTCTCAGTAAGGCCTCCATAGCGTCGATTATATCCCGGAGCTCTCTCTCCCCCTCCAGAGATGGGAGGGCGATTGCTGCCTTGATTTCGTCCTTCTTCAGCATAGCGATGTGCTTGACGATGCCTGTCTCTCTGAGCCAAGGCACTACAGTCGATCGATGGTTTTCAAAACCCTGGACGATGTTTGCAGCTTCGGCAAGATTGGGTGCAGTCCTCTTTACCTCTTCTTTCCGTGCCTGGAAGAAGAGGTGCTTTTGGTTTGTTGTGTGCTCCGTGATAGCCTTGGGTCCTTTCGCTGCAATCTCGAAGTACCTCTGCCATTTGCCGACCTTGAAGAATCGTTGACATGCGCGGTTGCACTTCCATAGTCTGTTCTCTGAATGGCATTGTTTTCCACGTGCGTCTCTACCTCTCTTCTGAACGTTCACCCAGCCGTGTTCGTCTTTACAATGCTTCTGTATGCCGGTGATTGTACGACACATATATTGGCAAGTGTTGCCGTCTTGAAGCTTTCCGGTGCACTTTAACCCATCAAAAAATACTGGTAAAGTGTTGATCGGTGGATGATCAGGTCGAGGATATATCACATCAGATTCTACGAGCGCAAGTTGGGGCAAGGACTGGACTTCCTGTGCCACATTTCGTCGTTGTTGGTGCGTGAGCCGACTATGGTGCTTTTTAAGGTGTTGATCAATTTGAGAAGGTACAACAGCGAATTGACAGATTGTACAAACAATGATGCGATATTCGTCGTACGACAAAAATATTCGATTGAACTCGTCCATGATGGACGGAGGAGATGAAGTCCCTCCAGTGTTCTATGGAAGAGATGTTCTTATTATCAATCTAGCCCGTTTCCTGTGATGAGAACTTGAAACAATCAACTTCTTATTTTAGCTTTTCATGCAGTAAGTATGGTGCTTCAGCATAGTTCGTCACATCGCTAAGCTGATTGAATGGTGGACTGCGAGGTTGTCATTCGTGCGGATTGCGGGGTGAACCCTTACCTTATCTACTTCACCATGGAGACTACTAATTTAGTGCCACCTCAAGGCTTTCTACCCCGGCTTTCGCGCAGCTTGAAACTCGCTTGACAGATAGTCTGTGATAGTGGCGTTCTACAGTGTAAATTTTAGACTGGTCCGAGAATGTTATAGCAAACAAATCGTGTTAAGTGTAGGCAAACAAATCGTGTCGAGTGGCCTAACCCTAAGGGTTATTTCCCCATACACATTCAAACAAATCATGTCGATTTGTTTGTCTTCTATAGGTAGGCGAATTTTTGTGCTTTGCTATGCTGTTTGTTGGTCAAATGCGCTGCCACTTCGGACGGCCATACCGCATATCTGCACTGCTTGCACACGATAATTTGCTAATCGGGCACATGCTCGAAAAAAAAAATCTGCACGCTCCATGGCTGTTTGGTATCTTCGCCAATCTGCTGCGATATTTTGTTTCTGTCTCCGTACGCGATATTGTTTCTTGCTCTACCTCGTTGTTTTTCTGGATGCCACTTATCGGCTTCTAATCCCTGTCGACTTTTATGCAATTGACATTCGACATGTTTACGCTTCCATCGCACACAACTTCACCAATATTCTTTCTATAAAATTATTTGCAATATCAATGATTTTACAATTCGTCGTGGCTATCCAACGCTTCCATATATGGCTGTATCTATCAATGTTTTCTGAATCCACCCTACCCTGAATCCACCGTACCTGCGTTTGGCCCCCGCGAAACCTTATTTGTATGGGCGTCTGAATCCACCCTACTAACGGTGGATTGAACACTTTTGGATCGGCGTGGCGGTCATGCCTCCGGCGGCCCTGGCGTCGGCGCCTTAAACGGCTTCCTCCTTCCCTTTCCCTCCTTCTTCTTCCTCCCGACAATTGGAACCCTCTTGCCTCCGGCGGCCCTAGCGTCGGCGCCTTGAACGGCTTGCTCTCTCTTTTACATTTCACTAACATTTCGCCCTGTACTAGCTAACCCTAACCCTGACCCTCCTTCCTCCCTCTCTGCCCTCTTCTACCTCAGCTTACATGATACACCATTCTCACCAACTCGTTCGTTTCCATCATGTTGGTCACCCGTTTCCGGATCACCCACCTCCATAGTCGGCCCCATTCGTCCTCTTCTAACCCTCCGCCCTCCCAAAATCCCAAGCTCCTCTCTATCTCCCCCTCTACCCACTCCCACTCCCACTCCTTTCCCTCCCTTTCTTCCCTCCTCCACATCCTTTGGCTGATTACCGCCCCTCCTATGTCCTCTATCACTCCCGTGTATTGGCATCCTGCTCCCGCAATTCGGCTTCGCTGATATCCTGCTGTTTTACTCCCGCACGCCGCCGTCTTCTCCTCCCATCTTAGACATATGCTCTGCGGCACCCAGCAGAAATTGCACCCGCTGAATCGAGCCATCTGTAGCCGCTTCATCCTCTTCTTCACTTCCTCCATCCTCTCCCCTGCCTCCTTCTCGTGCTCTCTGCATTCTTCCCACCCTCGAGCCCTTTTCGCCCGTTGTATCTGCCCTTGCGCCCAGCACACCCAACACCCTATCTTCGTCCAGTCGTCCAGCCTCTTCACCATCTCGTCTCTGTCTATCTCTCTGCTAGCCCTCTCCGCCAACCTCGACCTCTTCTGCGCTTGCACTCTTTCTCCCCCTTCTCCACTCACTCCTCTCCTCGTTTCGTTTATGCTTCGCTCTCTCTCCTCTCTCTCCCCTATACTTCTTGCCCTCTTTAGCTCTCTTCCTTCCTTTGCTGCCTCTTCACACTCATCCCCAGCTTCGGTCAACTCTGATCCTGGTTCTCCCTCGCTGTCATCCTCATCTATACCTGACTCTGAGCCTATCGGTGTTCCATCCTCGCTGCCTTATTCTATCGGCTCTGACCCTGACCCGTCTGCTTCCTCTTGGCCCCTCCTTCTGTCCTACTGTGATGGAACGAACCCCCCTGCCCTTACTACAACCCTCGCCCTCCTTCTCGTTCTTATCAACCCTCTACATACATCACACACTTTCTCTCCGTTCTCGCATCCGATCCTGTCCGCCCTCCCATCCATCTCCCTGTCTAACACAACCCTCCTACACTTCTCCCCTTCCAGATATTCGTGCATCCCCCTTTCCATCACAAATCCCTTCTCCAAGATTTTGCGACCTCCTACTATGTTGTAGCCCCTTATCAAGATCGCCTCGCTTGCCTCTCCATCTCTTCCCGCCCTTCCACTTTCCTATGCGTAATCCCTTACTAATTCCTTCACTCCCACGTGTACTACCACTCTGATGTGTGGTGCGTCCACCCCCATTCCCATCGCTGTCGTCGCCGCGAACACTCTATGCGTCCCCTTAACTAGCTGTTCCAAGATCTTCCTTTTCATTTCTTCGTCTCCGACGCCCCTATAGTACACCGGACACCTTAGCACTTCTCCAATCTTCTTGCACTGCTCCACCCTCCGGTAGTACACTATGATCTGTCCCTCCTTGTGTTCTTCCAGTTTCCTGCCTACCAAGTCTGCCACCCTCTCCTCTTCTTCTCGCCTGTCGTACTCTACTACCTGGTAAGCGATATTCCTCCTCGTCGTCGAGTCTCTTATCATCCGTACCCTCTTCTTCTCTAACCCCATTGCTTCGAGCCAACTCGGCTCTTCCTTCGGTGGCAACGTTGCTATGAGATATACCATCTGGCACCCTCTTCTAACAAACTCTGCCAGCTCTAGCACATTCGGCCTCCATGTCTCTGTCGAGTCTAGAACGATATGGCTCTCGTCGACTACTATCCTATCTAGCTCTCCGGTGGCTAGCTTGTCGTTGATAAACCTGTTGAACGCCTTGGTTACTGCGCTCTCGGGTATTACTAGTACGATCCTCGCGTGCCTAGCCGTCTGGTCGGGCTATCTCCCGGCGTTGAGTCCGATCTCCTTGCATCTCCTCTCTAGATCGCTCCTTAGCGATATCAACGGCACCACTACCACCGTCACCCCTCCGACTAAGCAGAATGCCGGTAGCATAAACATTAGACTCTTGCCTCCTCCCGTCCTCATGACCATTACTACCTTCGGCTCGCCCGATACGATTGCTTTTAGACCTTCTAGTTGTGAGCCTCTAAACGAAGCGTTCGGCCCTAGCATTTCCCTTAGACTCACGTTCAAGTCTGCCCTCCTTAACTTCGCCCACCTCTCTTCTTCTACCATCTTCCTGTATTTCTCTAGATCGATCGTCGGCTTTCCATTACCTGTCACAGTGGACGGCCACCTAATAAAGTGGTGCCATGACACGCTCACCTTTCTAAACGATGCCTGCTCGGACTGCGTGCTGAACGGGTTCTCTGTCGTTAAGATCCCGTAGATCAACTCTTCCATCCTTTTACTATGTCCGGATTGCATCTACCTATCTTCTGTTGTTACTCCTTCGTACAACCGATCGAGCTGTTTTGTCACTTCTTCCTCTAGGCAGTGTACCCTTTGGATGGCTGGGTATAGCTGCCTCCATATCGACGGCGTTGCAAAGAATCCGGCCTGGCATTCTGATAGCTCCCTCTTCATCACCCTCTTTAGCCTCTCTGTGTTCCAGAAGCCGTCTATGCTGAGTGCCTGCAGCTTGCCCTCTTTCGCTTTTCCTCTATTCCTCGGCCTGCTTCTCGCCTCCCTCCCACTAACCATCTAATCTCCTGCCGTTCCTTCGTCGTCACCTCCATCCGCCTCGCTTTCACTGCTCGGGCTTGTGCTCGATTCGCTCTCGCTTCCTGAAATGCCCTCTTCCCTGTCGCTTTCCCTTCCTCCTTCTTCGCTCCCACTCTCCTCCTCCTCCCTGACTCCGTCGACCTCGCCTTCCTATTTCTTTTCCGGCTCCGGCTCCCACAGATACTTGCTGAAGTCGAACTCGCCCCTAACTTCCCACCTAAGCATATGCACGAATGGTTCCACTAGCCACAGATGGTATACCATTAGCTTTCCCACCTCTTCTAGCAGATACCTATGGATTATCTTCGCCTCGCCGCTCTTGCTATAGCCTTTATGGTAGCCCGTCACTAGCTCGACCATGCCGTTGTCGATGAAAACGCCCCTCTGCGCTCTCGCACTGTCTCCGTTCTCCGTCCTAATGCTAACGACTTCCGTCCCTCTCGCCGGAGCTCCCCCTGCCATGTGACACAATACTATCAGCTCCTCCTTAAATAGAGTCACCTCCCGGAAGTACTGCTCCACCTTAGTCGTGTTCCACTATAGCTCGCTCCGGCCCCTCACTTCGCTCATATCGGTGTTATATAGAAAGTGCTTTGTTATTCGGTCCTCTCTCATGGCCCGGCTCTATAACCACTTCCGACTCTCTACGTCTTTCCCGTCTGGCCTCCTAACTCTGCCTAAAACTTCATCGTTTCTCTTATCGTCCAGGAAGCTCTAACCCTCCGTGAGGTCGCTTGGGTTGTTAAACAGTCTATCCAGATGCAAAATCGGCAGTTCCTCTTCTTGCTATAAGAACATTAACTGCTTCGTGAGCCTGCCTAGACACCTTTCCCATAGCGTATATAGTGCATCCCTGAGATCACCTATGCTAAAGCTGATCTTATCGATGGCGACCTGCTAGCATCTGTTTATCTAAGTGACCCGTGCCCCGGCTTTCTCCGTGAACCTGATCCTCATTCCGAAAGTCTTTATATGTAAGACCCTGTCTATCGGGCTCGCCGGTCCGCCGTACTCCTGGAGACATAACAGCCTGGGCACCATATCGTGCACGCCTTCTACGACGCTAACCGCCTCTCTTCTCGCCTCCTTCTCACCCATCCCGTCCCCGGTCAGTCGGTCGATGTCGTCTTGCCTCTACTTATAAGCCATGAACACCACTAGAGCCTTGCAAACCGTGACGATGGCCGCCAGCTTCGGCGTGAAGTTAAACACGCTCACCCATCCTGCGTCTTCGGTGTCTAAGCCGAGAACTGCCACTACGGACAGAAAGCCGCTTTGGAACTCGTCGTCTAGTAGCTCCTAGTCGAGCATGCTGGCCTAGAAAAGAACGATAGACTAATGTAACTCGTCTTCGCAGTCCCTTCTAGCTCCCTTATCTAGAGCGGCGGTCTCTCGTCTAGCGAGACTTTGCATTACTCCGAGCCTCCTTGCTTGCCCATCCGTTAACGTGTCGTCTGGCTTGTTCTCCTAAGTCTGACTCCTCTAAAGATATCTCAGCATTGATACCCAGACCCTAGAGTATTTCTTCTTCGTACTAGCCTCGTATCTGCTATAGAATGGGGTCTCGTTGTTCGCGGCCCCGGTTTCTTTCCTGTTCACGTAGTGAAGAGCGGACCTCGGGACCGTCCGCGGACTGCTGACGTCCATAGCCTTCTTGATCACCCTGCCCGTCGCTCTGCAAGCTCTCTCGATCGCCTCCTCTTCTTCATCCACACTCTCTATCCCCCGCTCGTCCGCCTCAAGCTTTGGCGCCGCACTCAGACTAGCCCGCAGCTCTTCTTTCTCAAACCCAGCCAGATGGTGAGCCCAGCTAGTGTGTTCCAGCCATGGATCCATCTCGGACCTGACGTCGCTAACGTTCACCTTCCTATGATGGTGCGCCTCCCGCAGCTTCCTCTTTAGTCCATCTGCTACCTCATCTGTCAACTTCTGCGCCCTATTCTCGGGCTCGGAGCCGTGACCGCTTGCTTGCATCCATGGCGCTGGCGGTAGCACCTTGAATAGCTTAGTCCACTGCGCATACTTAAAGAATCTCTGACAGTAGTGACCTTCCGTGAACGGCTAGTTTGCGGCGGGTCGACTCCTCAAACTCCCTCGACCTCCTCTACTTTTGGTGCTATTCCAGCCGTGCTCCGTTCTACAGTGTGCCTCGATTCCCTTTCTGCTCTCCCTTAGCAATCCGCACGCCTTGCACTATAAGCATTGCTTGATGACCGGGCCGAGCTCCTGGATCGCTTCCTATTCGGCGGCAGGGTACACGACGTCCTCTGACCTGTACGCGACGTGGTCGAGTTTTTCCACTTGTTGAATTATTCCTTTCCTGGTGCCCACTGTTGGGAAAGGACGGTGGCAGAGCTTAGTTTGGATGAGCTAAGTATACCCAGATACAGCGTTATCGTTTATTGAATTACTCTAAATCGCTATTGAAGGTTATGTTCACGGTCCGCCCCGCCAGATCTGCGCCACTTTTCACTCGCTTGAAGGGCATGCCGACTTCGTTTGTGATTTCACTAAGCGGCCGTTTTCGAGGAGGAAGAGAGCTAGGCAAGAACCCTAAGAATCTGTGCCACTCTTGGCTGACCTTGCGATACTCTGACTTTCTTGCTTCCACGTGTCCAGCAGCCTCCTCGAGACCCCTCGCATAGACTGTCCCTGCAGTCCACGTGGTATGCGAGCCCTGAGAATCTACCTTGCAATCATCGATACCGTAGTCACGCTTGAACCCTCCACAAGGAAGATGTTTTCTCGACATCGCGACAGCCAAATGTCTATAGACTTGGATGTTCATGGCTACCCC
>MSJI02000703.1:0-30920 GCA_001931905.2 Cladosporium sp. IMV 00045 | reverse complement strand
GTGCCAGTGACGGCTTTTGTGATGGTTCGGGTTCAGGGCCAGGGCCAAACCCATTCCCATATCCTACCTACAGTTCACTCCTTGAGCCAGAGGTGTCCCACCCTCGTTCTGAATAAGCAACAAGTCAGGCTCTCGTTCTGACCGGCATGCGCTTCCTGTCCTCTCGGGCCATCCAAACAGTGTCTCAGTCGCTGTCATTGAATGCCTCGCCTCAGAAGTGACCTTCCTTCGCGATACCTTACCGGGTCTCCCCTCTCATTAAGGCCGACCATGCCTCGCAGCCCTGCTTCAGAATGCCACCCATTGCCATGCGGCGACACTCCCTGCCATTGACCACTAACCAAAATTCTCATCATCTCCAGCCTGCTGTGCCTGTCCATCTCTCCCTGCTGTGCCTGTCCATCTCTTCCTGCTATGCCTATCTTTCATCTCCATTCTCTTCCCTGTTTTCTCCTGCTTTGCCCGTGTCCGGCTTCGCTTTCGATTGAACTGTCGTACGAGGCGCTCGAGGCGGGAGTACGTGGTAATTCTTCGCACCCATTCGGATGGTCCTCAGACCCGGTGACTCTTCATTGCGTGCGGGCTCTGTACCTGACGGCGAACGCTCATCCTAGGCGATTAGGGAATTAACGAGAGCTTCGAAGCCGACAGTGTTAAGAGTAGTGAATTCAGTTAATAGGAGCTTCGAAATGCCCGGTTAACAGGAGCTTCGTTTGAGATGGTTAACAAGAGCTTCGGCGTGAAAACTCTGCAAAATCCCAGAGGTGTCCTCTTAACTGCTGAAGCCACGGTTCTTCTTGCCTTCGTTTCGTACAAAACGAAGGGGATCTGCTTCCGACACAGATCAGCAGTTATCGGATGGTTTTCAAAAGCGTTGTGGTGGTAGTCCTCTGTTCTGGCCTGGCGACTCGCCGTGGCTGCCTTCCAGTTACAATCCCTTTGTGCGAACCACGCCGCCCAACCCAGCTCCACCGTGAGAAAACTTGGCTCTGAGATGAAGACATCTCAGGTTCGTAGCCGGCACCACGTACAGGTGTTTCTCGTCGCCGACCTGATGCGTGCCATGATATCGTGATTTTGTACACAAGGTCGAGGATCGGGGTGCAGTGTTGGACGGTTGGTTGCACAGCCAAGTCCATTGGTTGCGCGAACTAAACGCGATGGACGCAAAGCGCGGAGACTTTGCAGGTTGCCGTGGAGACTGTCGGAATGTGTTTCATATTTCGTGTCATGAGTAGTTTGCAGACTGGGCGCATCGTGCATACTAGCGACCCCGATCTCATTTCTCTACAATCTTAACCTTCCCCTGCACACGAGAAAGATGTTTGAAAATCTTCTCTTCTCAAACTTGGTATCAATTCCTGGAATCCCGTTCACATCTTATCGAGGCAAGTTGCAGTCATACCGCTAGTGACTTCTTGAGTGCGGCCCAGGCCGGCGTGACGAAAGCGCGTATCTTGCATACTGGCTGTGCTGTGTGCATATTGGTTGCCTTGTCGAGGCTCATGTCATTTTGGTTACCACGGTGGTTTGCTTGGTGAGTTTGTTGACGACCATACATCGTCAGCAAGGTTGATCACCTCTCAACTGGTAGTCTTGCCATACCATCAGAGCTGCGTCAAACATGGCAACGGGCGCTGACCATTCCCCGTTGACGCTGTTCATGCAATCAGTCGATCCTGACCTGAAATGAACCTTTTACAGGCGCTTTCCACGACAGTTGGACATCACGAAATAGCTTACATACAGCATCATTCAAATGAAAAGAAAAGAACAAAAAACACCCCAAATTACTCGATTTGATTGAATGGCCACCATCACTCCGGGCGACTTCATCTCAAGCATGACTAAGACCCTGATTCACTTTGATCTCCTTGATTGACAAGTCGCCAAACACATCCTCCAATTTTGCATGTTCGTTCCCAGTAATGTGATCTGCCTTTTGCAGCAGTCCGCCTGGTAGCCGTTCTGCCGCTATCGCAAAATCTACAAAATTGTTTTCGGTCGACGATACTGACTTGGGAATGCAGTCAGACTCGAACAAGCCCTTCGTGTTCCATACGCGAGTATAGCGCATCACATCACGATAGAGAAGTTCTCCGTACGCTTTGAGCGGAAGAGAGCATGCGGCGATGCCTTCTTGCGTGTGTGAGATGTATTTGGCGAAGTCTTCGGGATGAATCGACATCTTTTCCCCAGAATCTGCAGCAGGCACAATTGTGTATCGTTACAGTCGCGGCATATAGCGCTGTCGACGAGCGTGTTACGCAATCGATTCAATCGGTAAGATTCCACTTTGGCTGAAAACGAAAGGCGAATAGCTGCCGCGATCGATGCTGCACGGCCAGCGACTGTCTGCGATAATTTCATGACAGTTGCACTGCAGGCCCTGTCCTCCTCGCTCAGATCTGATTAGTGTTAGTCAGGATAAGATCTTTACACTTCTGCAACATCTGCATATAATCTTGTGCAAGTATGCGAGACTGGATACGCAATTGATCCATCCAACCTCGTTCCGTCCAATCCCCAGTGCTTTGGCGACAGGCTCTTATACTTCCAGAAGCAAAAGTTGGCGATGTGTGCTTGCCCAACGGCCGAAGTTGACCGCGCATGATGGATGAAATGCGTTCACCCGGATTCGGGTGTGTCCACTAGGACCCGCAACCTTGTCGCTGTCGTATACCTTTCCAACACCGAGACTCACAAAATTTTCTAAATGCGCTTTCTGGCTGGCACAAAAGACTACTCGTTGGATAGACTGACTCTCGACTCTTGCCTACGAGGTTTTTTGCCCCGTTGTTGAAGAGGCAGTGCGCGATTGCGATTGGCATTTTTGTCTTACCAGCAATTATCAAGCTACGTGGCTTGTAATACGTTATATATCTTGTAGAAAATTCTTCATTGATATTTCTGTGTCATGCATCAGCGTAGAGGCATTCTTCTAATTCTTGGGCGGGTGGACCACTGGTGAGTACACAGTGATGCTGAGTGGAAACAGTCACCGAATAATATTGCGACCTTGTGAGCCAGCGTTTAGGACCTCACGGAACCAAATCGGATCTGTGGTATGATCCAAAGTTTGCCTCCATAACTCGGATGATGCATCAATTGCCTTTTGTATCTACAAAAACCTCTGCAAATGCCTTCGATACCTCTCTGCAAGTCTGGGTCCCTGGCTGAGCCAACCATTCTGCGAAGAAATCTGCCTCGTAGATTCGCGTGACTTCATTGACGAAGTATTTGGGCCCACCGTCGAGGACGGTAACACCCACATCGACGCGAGCCCCGATCTCCAAAGATTCAAAGCCAGTGGACCAATCCGGCCTGCTGCGCAGCGCCTCAAACACGTACAGAGCGAATGCTCCGAGCTCGTCCAGGTCTATCTTCTCGCTCGTATTCAGTTCATCAGACCAGCCTCCCCCAGAACCTAGCACAGTGACGACAAGCTCTCGGTCAAGAAGTTCAATGGTATGAACGACTTGGATTATCCTTCCCCTGCGGCCACGTCTGGCCGTCGTATCTTGTACGGTGACAATGAAGACGCGGAACTCGCCGATCTTCCTCAATCCGTCGACAAACTCTTGATGAAACCATCGTTCCGTGGTCTGGGCCGCTCGCCGACTGCTGATCCTACGCGCACTTGACTGGCATCTCAGATGCCTTGCAATGTCAATTGCTTTCGGTTTGAGGATGACGTGTTCGCTGCCGCAGCTGTGGCTCCTTTTCAATACCCCGACTTCACTTAACCGACAGGTGGTTGCGGAATCGCAAGTAATCGGTCGAAACGACCAGCCTGGGTGTGTGGATTTGGCAATCTCATCCAAAGCTCGAATGTCGTCGACCTTGCCGAGAACGTGTTCGAGCTCAGCCGCTGAAGGAAAGACACGCAGTAAGCTCGGTTCATACTGCTTGGTGCGTTCGTAGATGCTCTGAACATTGATGGCAGTCTTTTCATCGTATTGTCGCCAGGCTAGCATCAAGATGCTCGCCGGCTCAATCAGCGCAGGGACTCGCGAAAGCTGCTTTCGCATCCATATGTCATTTTGGAAATGGACCTTGCATGGGAAGCTGGCGGCCAAGACCGAGGCCGTAACGAGGGACTGGTGTGCGTGTACGTGCTCACGATCCATAAAGAGGAAAGCAGGGCCAGCACGATGCATCAAGTGTTGCGCTTCGTCGGGTAAAAAGCAGTTTGGGATGAGTCTGCTGTTTGCTGCTGCGGTATGCCTATGGTGAAGCGTCTGGGTCGATATCGGTTCGTCCAATTTGTCGTCACAGCCAATCCAATATACACTGTAGTACTTATGTGCAGAGCTTGAGACAGCGTCGGAAATGATGTTGTTCGGAAGTGGTTTGTAGTGCGGAGTTCTCGAGACACCCTTGACTCTGGCCTTCGTTGGGGGATGAGATTCGAGATTAAGAGCATCTCCCGTCACTAATAGCCTGCGTACGACTGGTCGACAATCCAACTCAATTTTGGTCACACCTGCATCTGCCGCATTGCAATCGGCACATTTTTGTCTCATGAATCTCAGCTGGTCTCGGTCGATTCCCGTGTACTTTGAAGCAATAGTCGAGTCAATGTCGCTCGGTCTGTTGCTGTCCGAATCTAGAATGTGCGAGCGAACGTGTTCAATAGCCTGCTACAATCAGTCGATGATACTTGGAGCAGTACGGTATAAGAACCTTCCTTGGCTTACAGCGATATCAAACTCGTGTTTGTACGGTACGCAAACCGTGATTCGTCCCGTCGGCCTGGATCGAGTCGGTAGTGACTTGCGGTAGACCAGTCCTGTTTCAGCGTCCTGCCTGAACCATGGTTTACCAAGGCGCTTCCAATCACTAGATCCCGACACCTCCTTGAGCACTTCCTGCTGCTTTTCTATGTCATAAGACTCCCTGGTCTTCGGGAACAGTCTCCAGAAGTCTCTTTGCACTCTGGGATTGGTTGCATTGAAAGATGTGACAAGAGACTCCGCAAAATTCGCCGGTACATCCGATGTGATTAGTGACATGTTGTAGATTGAATTGCTGGTTTGCTCTGTGCGCCGTCTCTTGGGAGGCGCGTGGTGGAGACCTAAACAGTTTGCAGGACAGGTGGCACAGGCGGCCAGTATGTTAAATATGTCTGGTATGCGTTATACGCGGGTGTTCCGCCTGTGCACTTTGTTGCAAAGTCGGCAGAAATCTCTTTCCTAAACCAGCCCACCTTCCTCCTCAAAAACGGACAAGAGCAAATAGGTCGCACGACGTTTGAGTTTCTTGACTCCGATGCAGTGAATTGAGTTTGTGATTTCTTGTTCTCCTGAGGGGTCTTCCGATATTTCGACCTTTTCGAAGAATTTCCCCAGTGATAAGGTATAAGCCGCAACAGGGCGCAAGCCGGCTACCCTCTCCGTCACACCGAGCAAGTGAACATTGGCTCTTGTCACCAGGCTTGCTCCATCACCTGTACGTACCGCGATAGTAAGCAGTATGCCTAAAGGCGTCGACTATCCAAGGTATCGACTCCACTTTTGCCCCATCGCTACTCCAAACACTGCCTGGTCTCTGCTCTCGACCCCTCTTGTCGACTTGTCTGAGCAAGCCACGCTCTAAACCTTTCATGAGATAAATCCAATGGAGAAAAAGAGGGATCAGATCGCGTGACGAAGGATGTACGTACGTAAGGTAGCTTCAAGATGGCGATCAAATCCATACGAGAGCTATGCCACCTGAAATGTATAAGTCGCATCACGCTGTATGCGTGATTCCAATGCACGCGATCGACTGCCACATGACGTCGGCCCAGCATATTGCATTGAGCAACGCGCCTATGTATCTATTGACGGCTTTTGGTCGCTCGCTTCTCTCTCCCTAACAAACTTCCATACCAGCAAATACTAACAACCGTCAGCAAATCTTTCGACCCCATCAGTTTGAATCTGGAGCCTACTCTATCGACCTTTGGCACGTGCACGACAATCTCTCACAAACGCCATACCAACCCGGTGTCGGCATTAAGTGTGGCGATCCTGACGATTAATTCGTCGATGCCTGGCATATCATTACCCCCAAAGCCATGAGACGGCATCTGAACTGGCGTAATCGCGAACCAACCCAGTTTATCTCATTGCACGATAATGTGAACGACGCGAGACGCGAGGCAGAGAGGCGTCGCGGTAGACATACGCCAAGGCGAGGGTCTGTTCGCATCACGCACGTCGACATACCCCGGGGTTTGGGGTTTGGGCTTTTTCCAGGCGGGAGATGCTGAACATGATGCTGGCGCTCAATTGTCACGGCACAGATTTGATGAGGTCGTCTAGGGCGAGCGAGTGGTTCGTCTGGGGCGTTGTTGCTGACACCTAGTACAGGATATCGAATGATTTTTGGGAGGCCTCTCTGCGCTGGTTATACGTTGCAGCTAACAGAAATTTTCGCTGTTCAACGTGATGCCTACTTCGATCGATCTGATGGAAAGGTGACTTCTTCGGACATATTAGTGGTAAACCCACTCCTCCAAAGATATCTCAGCATTGATACCCAGACCCTGGAGTATTTCTTCTTCGTACTGGCCCCGTGTTTGCTGTAGAATGCAGTCTCGTTACTCGCGGCCCTGGTCTCTTTCCTGTTAATGTAGTGAGGAGCGGACCTTGGGATTGTCCGCGGACTGCTAACGTCCATGGCCTTCTTGATCACCCTGCCGGTCGCTCTGCAAGCTCTCTCGATCGCCTCCTCTTCTCTATCCACGCTCTCTATTCCCCTCTCGTCCGCCTCAAGCTTTGGCGCCGCACTCAGACTAGCCCGTAGCTCTTCTTTCTCAAACCCAGCCAGATGGTGAGCCCAGCTGGTGTGTTCCAGCCATGGATCCATCTCAGACCTGACTTCGCTGACGTTTACCTTTCTGTGATGGTGCGCCTCCCGTAGCTTCCTCTTCAGTCCATCTGCTACCTCATCTGTCAACTTCTGCGCCTTGTGGTCGGGTTCGGAGTCGTGACCGCTCCCTTGCATCCGTGGCGCTTGTGGTAGCACCTTGAAGAGATTAGTCCACTGCGCATACTTAGAGAACCTCCGACAGCAATGACCTTCAGTGAACGGCTGGTTTCCGGCGGGTCGACTCCTCAAACTGCCTCGACCTCCTCTGCTTTTGTTGCTGTTACAGCCGTGTTCCTTTCTACAGTGCGCCTCGATCCCCTTTCTGCTCTCCCTCAGTAACCCGCACGCCTTGCATTGTAAGCATTGCTTGATGACCAGGCCGAGCTCCTGCATCGCTTCCTGTTCGGCGGCGGGGTACACGACGTCCTCCGATCTGTACGCGACAAGGTCGAGTTTTTCCACCTGTCCGATTATTCCTTTCCTGGTGCTCACTGTTAGGAGAGGACGGTGGCAGAGCTTAGTTTGGATGAGCTAAGTATACACAGATACAGCGTTATCGTTTGTTGAATTACTACAAGTCGCTATTGAAGGTTATGTTCACAGTCCGCCCCGCCAGATCTGCGCCACTTTTCACCCGCTTGAAGGGCATGTATCCTTCGTTTGTGATTTCACCAAGCGGCCGTTTTCGAGGAGGAAGAGAGCTAGGCAAGAACCCTAAAAATCAGTGCCACTCTTGGCTGACCTTGCGGTATTCTGACTTTCGTGCTTCCACGTGTCCAGCAGCCTCCTCGAGACCCCTCGCATAGACTGTCCCTGCAGTCCACGTGGTATGCGAGCCCTGAGAATCTACCTTGCAATCATCGATACCGTAGTCACGCTTGAACCCTCCACAAGGAAGATGTTTTCTCGACATCGCGACAGCCAAATGTCTATAGACTTGGATGTTCATGGCTACCCCCAACGCTTCCTTCGTTTCTCGCTGCATTACGCGGCTTAATCTTGAACTGTCCCATGGCTCGAGGCTCCCTGTAGCAGCCCAAAGAAACGGTGAAGGTAGGTCTCGTCTACGCAGGACCAGTAGCTCAAGCTTCCTACATAAGGGTTGAATCATCCAGGGATAGTACACTAGTAGCTCTCCAACCTCTTTAGGTAGATACCGGTGAATGATCTTGGTGTTTCCAGAGGTCGTGTATCCCTTATGGTAGGTCGTCACTGTACTGATCATGCCATTTTCTACGAAGATATTCCTGTGATGGCCGTTCATTGTATTGACATGCCGCAGGCTCAGCGTCTCAGTGCCACGGGCTGGCTGTCCACTTGTCACATGGACTAATAATAGTAAACGCTCGAGGAAGGCTTCCACTCGCGAGTTGTAGCTACGGACGGCTTTCTGGCTCCACACGAGCTGCGTAGTTGTATCTTTCGAGCAGAAGAATTCATCTTGAAGCCATTCAGTCTTCAAAACACGTTCGAGCAGCCAGTTATCTCGGGTTGGAAGTGTACCTTGTAGGTTGGTGGGGTGACTCAGAAAGTTCCAGTTCTTGCTATTCTCGGCTGGATTGTCAACCACGCGGTGCATCCAGAACCGGATGTCTGCATCTTCTCGCCTTTCCTCGGGGTGCAGTAGTAACAAGTCCTCGAGCTGAGCGTGTGCTTTATGCACTTGATCTCGGATAAAGCCACGGAAAGCGTCCAGCGTCAGGCCAGTAATGCCTTTATAGGACACCGACAGATTGTCGTCCGACCAGGAAATGTAGCCTAAGCAGGTTGTTGAATCTCGCACCTTCTTACCATACACTCGTAGCCGGCTGGCCCAGCTAAGAGGCGATCGAGTGCCATTAACCATGAAGCGAGTCCGCATCTCATCAAGAAGGTCGGCCGGTCGCATCAAATGGTTGTGATCCGCAATAGTAATAGCCTTCTGGATGACTAGCATCTGCGCGATCTTAATGAACCCAGAGAGGCTTGGCGTATAGTAATAAGCCTCCTTAAAGATTCCTTTCCCTGAGTCTATGCCAAGGACTGCAAAAAAGCCGACAACCACGCTTTCGTAAATGTCGCCTCTCAAATCATGATCGAGTAGAGAGACACAGAGATCAAGGCATATCTTGTCAATCTCGTCGGTAACTTCTCTCGAATCGAGTTTGCCTGAGGTTCTTGTACCTGTAGTCGCTACTCCAGACTGGTGTGACAATCTCTCGATATGCCTTGTCGCTTCGATTAGACAGGCTGCTTGTCGGCTAGTGAGCTGATGCCGGAGCGAGATTCGCTGGCCGGGTTGAGTCGTACGGTAGGCGAAGCAAAGGAGTCCAGTCCAGACCCTTATATATCGCTTCCATGTAGCCTTTTGCAGTTTCACCGTCAGTGGTCGATCAGTGACGTGTGGCCGATGGAGGAAGCTGTTGATATGCACCTGGTCAAACGCGTTGATCCTGTCGTTCAACACAGAAGCGTGCGCATCGATTACGATACGCTCGAGGCTTTCACACAGGGCTACCAATACAGGCTCGGAGTCCCGAGTTGGCTGGACCAGAAGTGCGGCAACACTCGGTGTGTGTTGCCCACAGAGGTATGAGGACCATCGTGTGAGCTGGAGCCAAGGCGACACCTCCTTCGTGCTTGAAGTGTCACAAACTACTTCTGCACGCTCGTGCTCCGCTTGTTCGAGGACGGTAAGATCTTGCAGTATAGCCGTAGCGAAAGCATCGGGGCCTGGCTCCGGGCGTTGCGACACCTTACTTTCTTCAGGTTGCGGCAAGAGAACCACCACGTACCCGGCATGCTGCCCTGTAGCAAAGAAGCTCTGGCAATGTACTGGCTTCCATGCGTTGGCCTGTCTCTGCGCAAGTGCTTCTTGAGCTGCTTTTGTCCTGGATCCGCCCCTAGTCCCAACTACTTTCCAGCTGTGAACATCTCGCCAATGCTTCTTTAATGTCTTCAGACTTCGACAACTGAAGACGCACGTGCCAGGCTGGAGCCGACACTGCAAACCATCTAAGAACAGGCGGAGGCCTTCGACTGGCCTTTCAACGACTTGTGGCAGTGGGATAGCGTCACCAAAGCGAGCGAGTGGTAGCCAGCCCCCAAGATCTTCGATTATCGAGCCCCTCTCCCTGCTACTCAAACCGCTGTGGTTCTCTTTGAGATGGTTCCGGATCCGATCAGACCAGACGGCATAGCAGCAACTTCTACAGACTGCCACATGGTACTCTGGAAGATGCAAGAAGTAGTCTTCTGCTTTAATCATGTTGAGCGAACTCAGGGGAGGGAAGGCGGGGGACGGGAAAAGCAAGCATCATCGCAACATAGTGAAAAGATGGTAAATACTACGGATCCGCACGCGTAACGCGTCGCTCGCGACAATGTGTTCCGTGGAGATCATGCCACCCATGTCCGAACGCTTGCTGTTTACGGAAACCATGCATGGGTAAGAGCCAGGGTATTGCACTTCAAGCATGAACGTGCGAGGCTAGGCCGTGGAATGTGGAAGCGCGGGACGTGCCGTGCAGAGGAACGAGAACTTCAAAAGGCGAAATACAGTAGGGAAAGCAGGCAGACAAAGGCGAATAGCAGGTGAAAGGGTGAAAATGAATGAATTTGGTCCATACAAAGGTCGTACTGGCGGACGTAATGAAGAATTTGAGCGCTGTTTTGGAGCCGTAGCAAGATATCTGGTTGGTTCAAGGATCGGAACCTTGAATCTTTGTAGCATACTACTCAGGATTGAGGGTAGGGGGCGGAAATGAATTTAATGTAGACAGCGCGACGAATCTTTGACCGACTTCCCCGCGTGACCGACTACCCCGCGGTTTACGTTAGGCAGGCCCAAGACAGGGCTTCTATGATAACGGCATGACCCTAATGCAGCCTTGGCCCGACACCATCTCAGAGACGGAAGACCTCGGTCACCGAGCGACAACCTTCCTCGTCCCTGGTGACAAAGGCACCCGAGGTGTGGCAGAAGCCCAAAAGCTGCAAGAGAAGTCGTCGACAACAGCAGCGTTCCATAGTCGCCCTGGCCGAGAGGGTGCGCGAGCTATCGGGCGTGCTGCGCTTCATTAAGGCAGAGCGGGCCAATGGCCTCCGTGTGAAAGCGGAAGATATGCGTGTCGGTCTACACGCAGAAGATAGCAAATACCTGGTCTGAGAAACATACACTCCGTCCCGAAAAATGATTCCCGGAGGAGCTTGCAGGCAGAGCGAGTTTCACAGTTGGCGAGAACAGAATTTTGATCTGATCTTAGTTACTAAATGGACACGGCATGAATAGTTTCACGTTAACTTATGCAAAAATCTGGTCATTCAACTACCATTTTCAGCGCAGTATTCCGAACAACACCGAAATTATTGCTGTTTGGAGATGCTGCCTCAGGATTGTAGTCGAAGATGCGGAAATTGACCTGCGGTTGCCGGTGAGCTGGCACTAGGTCGACGCCAGTAAGGCAGCGCAGTGAATCCATGATGCGTCCAACCCAAGCTTGATTCGCGGTCTCGAAGAATGTAAGGATTTCGTCGAGGCCGTGCCTGAAGAGGGGTGAAGAAAGCTTGGAGCTGATGAATTCACTTCGATTGGGAAGATATATCAATAGTGAACTTCTGATCCGAATCAGGGTTGCTCATCGCAGCTGTCTTATGAATGCCCCTGCGGGGATACATGGCGTTGAGTGCTGCGGCATCTTTGGGATTCGATTGCAAATGATCAGATCGGCTCCGTAGGCTGCGAATGGGGGTTTAATGCCAGGCTCAAGCAAAGCGATGGGGACTTGTGGGCTGACGAAGTGCACGCCAGGCTGTACAGTATGGTATCGTGGCATTTTGCTTTATTCTCAATGATCGGTGTAGTGGAGGTGGAAATAGCCCAGATATGTGTGGTCTTGCATACGAGTGCCGTCATCGTGAGACGATTCGTCTTCTTATGCGATTCAAGATCCTACTATAGTCATCGGACTTTAGTTGACAATGTTTAGGCGATGATGTTTAGCAGCGGTCATCGAGGATTAGAGACGTACGCTGGGTGAATTTTAGATGCTGCTGTGCTTAGTTCTTGCTTGACCTGCGATGAACTTGACTTGCAAGCAACCCCACTGCTAACTTATCATATCAAGCGATAGGCAGACGGAACTTGCACCCGTGTCGACAGACTTATTTAGGTTCAAGTCACTCTGTGTGAGCCATGTGGAGCTCAAGGAGATGATGATGGCCCTAGCTCCTCACTCTTCTAGTCTGGCCGCAGCGACATGCGGCTCATTCTACGGCTGTGGGCTGCATCGCCCTGGGATTTATTGCCAGGGTTGTGGACGACACGCACATACACACAACACTCGGTGCATGCATGCACCGTGCTACGCATGTCTGCAGGCTCCCATGCAGCATCATGCACAGTCAGCCCGCGCTGCCCTCCACTGATTGGCATGGAACGTATACCGGTGGCGCATACGTCTGACTACTGCAAATACCCGTCTCTGCAGTCTGTAATCGTTTGGGCACGAAAGTTTATACGCGTACTGTGTGATTTCGTTCGTGAATGCAAGCATACTAGCTCTTTCTGCTTGAAAACCACGAATCTGACGTGATAGAGCTTAACCGGTGGCTGTTGGAACCGCTTGTTACGCCCATGCATATGTCCTATTGCCAAGCTAGTCTTCACCTGCACACGTGGAGCGGGGTAACCGTAATGAATGACTCGGTTCCCCGAATGAGGGCTTTGTAGATCTATCCACGTTTTAGGCTCTTCATCCGAAAGCCTTGACAAAGTTGCACATTTAGGACTTATAACAGAATTATCTTGTGTACCTTGCGGCCAGTCGGCTCGGTCCACTATGTCTCGAGTGAACGTGGAAAGAGCCAAGAGTCGGTTTGCAAGCGCAGGTCCCTCGTATTGAGTTGCTCGAAAGCGTATCTTGCATACCGGACGAAGATTGCATACTCGCAGGCCGAGGCACTTTGGGAATCCAAGTCGCAGATCGCAGGATTAGCTTGCCAAGACACTAGACACAAAGGCCCGGTTGATCAGACCGCGTGCCTATACTAGACAACAATCAACCAACCCACAAATGCTCACATTAACGAGAGGTCACCCTCGCGTGCAAAACATTGCTTGCATGTAGTTTGCGTATTGGCTGCATCCTGCGTACTGGCGTTTGTGTTATTCTCTCGTCACCGTTTGCTTAGACCGTAACGTTTCTGCTCGTCACGCCCGCATGATCTGCAGATTATGCCATGTCAGCCGTCTTCGAGCCATATGTGACTTCGAGTTGTGCTTTTTGCTCCAATCTTGGTTCGTACCATCCTGCTCGCCGTCAATATTTCGCAATGTCGCTTCAAAACCTGGGGTCGCGTTCTGTATGTAAGATGCAAGCCACTTGGGTTTCTATGCGTGCGCGCTAGACGCCGTCTGACTGCATGTGATTGAGAACGACAAGGTACCATGTGCTCTGGGTGGTCATGGGTGATCGGCCAAGCGAAGAGTAACAGCACATTAGAACTAGTGTCTACTGCACATGCTTCACGACGTGGCAATACATGCGCACGTGATGACCACACACCTCTTATCATAAGTCACGCACATTGCCTGTTGGTGGAATCAAGTTCAATTTTCTGGCTATCGGCTAAGCATTCGAATTTTTGACAGGCACCGCTACCATGGAGCACGGCATCGGCTGGGAATGCCAGCGACCCGAGCCAACGACTTCTGGTGCACGACCACTGCACAAAGTCTGTTCTTGTCTCAAGCAGACATTTTGTGGGACACGGGATCTTCCCTGCACGCGATCTCCATCACCGATATACAGAAAGCGGTTGCAATTCGCATCCAAATTTACCAAAGCTTTATCGTTCCTTTGAGAATTGAGTTTCATTTGCTTGCAGAGATACCTCACGTGGCAGTACAATGCCGCCATCCAAAAATGCCGAAACCTGTTGATTTCGAAATCCATGGTCTGCTCGACAATGCTACCTTACATATCTCTGCTGTCTAGCGTAGGGAAACAAAGGACACTACCAGCTGGAAGCCTTCCAAATTTTGACTGCAATTCTTCTCACCCAGTTGAAGCAAAACTACAACTGCCACACCTACTCGCAATCCATGAAATCATCGCCGCCCTCATATCTAAGATCAGTATCGACTGTCTGCGAGATCAGTTTACCTTGGAACAGCTTCGCGTTGTCCTTTCTGTCGCACACCACGTACTTCCACGAGTCAGACTCCTTGAATGCCGGCTCAGTCTTACCATCTCCGAACCCAAAGGCACTAGCGAAAACACCCAAGTCTCTGGGGCTCACGTTACATCCATCCTTGTTCTCTGCCCACTGAAGTTGCATCTTGATGCCTTTGGCTCCTTCAGCGAACTGATATCTGTGACTTTGGGTGGCAATCTCGTCCCTTCGATCCATCTGCGGAGCAACGCTTCTTTCGAAAGCGGCAGTTGCGTGAGAGCCATTGGTGTGTACGTGAAGGACGGCATCTTCGCTGCGCACGTCGGTACGTACAGCGATACCATCCCTGGGATGCACGTTTGAAGCGCCGACATGGACGACACGCACCGGATGCTCGCCGCGAGACCGCTGAGAAATACGCTCGTTCATTCTTTCTAGAAGCATATCACCCTCTACAACGTCGCTTCGCTTCGAGTTGGCGCCATAGTTCTCGAGCGGGGCGGACCGCGACGGATCGGCGGTCGTGATGGAGTCGGCGGCCGCCTCGACCGTTGGATGGGTGTCAAGGACAGTGTTGTTTTTGATCAACATCACATCTTATCCAGCAGTCATGGCCAAAAAGGTGAGTTCCAGCAGCTTCGAGACGCATACGCTGCCGTCGCTGACTTTACTCCCATCTTGGTCCAGCTCTTTGCAGCTATTGTAGACCTTGTCGGTGGCATCTTTACCATCCACTGAACTAACGGCCTTAAATTTCGATAGCGAACCTTTGATCTGATGCGTCTCGGCAAGCACACCCGCAAAAAGGCACGGCAACACAAGTGCAGTATGCAGATGCATTCTGGCAGCGATTTGGATGAGCGAAGAAGATAGCTCTGGTAAGTACAGGCAAGTACGCGAAACGCAAGACCGAATGTGATGGAGAGCGGCCTGATATCAATGCTTGTGAAGATGTGATTGTGCTGTGTACTGTGCTTTAGGACAACAAAGTTTCTTGAGGCGTTCGATCTGTACTTTTATATCGTTTGCATGCAAAGCGTTTGGTGGTGGACCGATGAAATTCGATGAGAAAGCTCTCATATTTCAGCCCCCCTCTCCCCACCCTTTCCAACGACAGACAGCCAGAACGTGGAGCACAGACTCCGAGTGCCAACGATGGCACTATAATGTGGTGCAGTACAGCCCCCTTTTGGAAGGATACCCCGGCCTCCTTCCTCAATGTGTCGCGAGAAGACGCCAAATGTGATGGCTCCGACACAGTGCCAGCGTCGCCAATACTAAAGACTGCTTTTCGCACCCAGGGACCACAACCATGACCATGAGTATCATCACCACTTCAATAACCATAGCGGACAAAGTGAGTAGAAGCAATCTCTTCGAAGAGTACTAAGGCGAGACATACCCAGTACCCTAAAAAGATGTTGCCTATAATTCCCGTAAGCAGATATCGAAAAATCACAAGACGCTTGCACATATCGCACTGTCTCATTAGCCACATATCAACATCCAATTGCAGCAATAACGTCGCGCTTATACCAGATATGCGCTTCCTAGCCGCTTTCTGCAGCCTTTTAAGTGTAGTAGCTCTCATCCTCACATTTCTTTGCCTTTTTGCCGGCTCGAAACAAGGATTCCTGGACGAATTTGCGGTGTTGACGGTAAGAGCAATGTCACGAGCGCGACCTAGACAAATATCTCCACTAAAATCCAATGTAGCTGAACACATCTCAAGTTGGACGAAATCTCCTCGACATCCCGGCCTCTGGTTCAAGCAATCCAGTTCTGTCTTTCTTCGGCGATGTCACAAGCTCTGTCCAAGATGGAATCAACGACTCCATCAACTCCCTTGCGAAAGGCGTCGGCCTACACGACTTTTATTCCATTCATCTCCTGAATTTCTGTGAGGGATACTACACCCCGACCGATGTGCCCAATGCCACCCTTCCCAAAGGCACCATAAGCAGAAATGTGACCAGCTGTAGTGGTAGCACAATCAAGTCCGGATTCAATCCACACAAAACGATTCAACGAGAGCTGAACGACATCGAAGGACCCCAAATAGACCTCGCCGAGTTAGGCTGGCCTTCCCAGATAGACGACGGTATAGGTGCGCTGGGGATCGCTTCCCGTGCCATGTCTGTATCCTACTGCATCAACATCGTGTTCATTACGATCTCAATTGTCGCCACAGCGCTGCATATCTCCTCTTCCAGACACCGCAGCGGATGTATCAATACTTTCATCAGTACCAGCGCTGCGCTCACCGCAGTGATCGCATCTGGAATCGCAGATACAATGTCTGGAAAGGCGGCAGATATCGTCAATAAACATGGTACACGTATTGGCCTCAGCGCCGATAAAGGCTCGAAGTTTATGATCCTCACCTGGGTTGCGACGGCATGTTTATTACTAGCGAGTTTCGCTTGGTGCTTAGATTGTGTGGTGGGTAGGCGGAGGAAGATGGAAGGGTAGGCTCACATGTGGTCGTTGCTGTTTGTGGATACAAAAGGAGAACAACCAGGACCATCCGCTACCCTTGCCACAGCGCAGCGTAAACACGCATGGTGGCCTCGTGACGTATAGCGAGAGTTTGTCATTTGCGGCACTATTAACGTGCAATGGAAGGCTCTAGGACCTTGGGACTGCGTTCTTCGTGGGGAATGTGCCTGCTGAGGTCGACGGCTTATCATAATCCGCGCGAGACGCACGATCGCATACAGTAAGAAGAATCGTCATATTGGAATATCCAAGTTATCATCGTCAGCATGAGATTTTTATCCGAAGGCATACATATGGAATGGCATAACAAGGATCAAGCCCGCCCATCAAGTATCAGATACAATCGAGGTTTTCAAATACTGGGTTACATAATTAAAGGAATCATCCATAAATAATCGCTTCCGCTGCCATGTCAGGGAACGTTTGAGCGTCTGATAGCGTGACTTGGAATCCGTGTTCAGTGGAGAATTGAGAAGATAGTATCTATTCGGTGCCCACTTGTTAACACACGTCTCTTCTCATAGTCACGAGCGTCAAGGCGTAACTTACCCGATGTGTCCACCGATCCTAATTATCTCGCTCCGGGTTTAACAAGTCTTCAATTCGAATCCCACGTCTCTTGCTATCCCCGTCTACTTTCCGCACTTCTTTGGTTGAATGGGATGCTTGCGCCCGCGTTGCGCTTAATGCAGTCGTGAAATGTGTCTCCAGCTCCGCCAGGGCTTGCTGATAGAGGCGGAGGGCCTGATCGCGAGTCGATCCTCTGCGAGCTTTATCGCTTTCCCATCTGCGCTGTTGATGAAGCATGGCGAACTTTCGAGAGAGATCCAGGGAGGCTTATGTATGAATAATGAACTTTGTATCGCGTGGTGTTTTCTTTGCTCTACAGCGATCCAGGCGCAGTCTATAAGTATTTCCTCGCTAACCCAAACATTAGCATTGCCGACAGAAATCCCGAAATGAACCAGCCTTGCACGTAGCACGCACACCTACGAACTGTAGGACTTTTCGATCACTAAAAGTATGGCTTGAGAGGTTTAGCGCTGGAAAATAACATATGTGTCTCCACTAAGCTCTAAAAGCCAAGAGTTCCTAAGTTCTAACCGAACAACTATGGACAAGCGTCGTAGGGCAAAGCGATATCTGGATAGCGCAAGGAGGTCAAAACTCCGAGATAAGGTATGATGACTTCCATAAGAGCCTTAAATTGGTGCTTTCACCGGTTGGTAACTTGTGCGCCGCTTCTAGAACTGAATATTTCCGCTTTTGGGGATTAAAGCCTCAACCGATAGTGAGCGGTAATGTCCTCTCCCTGAGCCAATCCCGCGAAGCTTTCCCTGGATGGCCCGCCAGGGCGGTCGTTCACTGTCGAAAAGATTGTATCTACCCAAGGTAATACCACTGTAATTACCAAATGCCCGAATAACTTTTGATTTCTTCCCTGCGGTGTCTCCTTTCCTGGGATGGTCCACGTGCCAACAGATGATGGTATTCTGTGAGACTATGCCGTATCCAGGCGGGTCGATCTCGAACACTTTGAATGCTGCTGTTCGTGTCGCAGACTTACACGTAAAAATGTCACCTTGCGCGAGCGGCCTGTATGCCTCGTCGAAGTATGGTTGAAGGTATTCATCAAACACAGACCCAAGGTGGTTTCTGACATCGTCGAATAAAGGCAGAACTACCACGCGGTTGAGATACCCGATACCTGGGCATGGATAAACGGCCACAGCGTCGCCAAGGGTCACACCAAGAATGAGCCTAACGACGCTATTCGTATGGACGAAGCCATCATCAAGATCCTCGTCAAGTAGACATACGAGCACAGTTTCCCTTCTGAGACTGCCCACAACCAGAGCTGTATCGCCATGCGACAGCAACAGCTTGTCCATGGTATTGACAGAGAGCCTGAGAACAGAATTATCCAAAGTGATGGATTCCCCAACGATCATACTGCTGGACTCTCTCCTTGGGTTGACGATTGCATCCACTTTTCTGCAATGATATGTCGACGTTGTCGTTGCCAAATTTGCAAATTGTTCCAACGGACTTCCTTTCACGTATGCTGATGTGAAATCAACCACCCTCGAAAAGATAGCTTGCGCTGCATCATGTCTAGCTCTTGGGAAGCTTTTCTCCATAATCGTCATCGTAACTGGTAGATCTTTCCGTGTTTAAAGGTATATGTGTGAGAGACAACTGGGTTACTGCTAGTCGTCTCAACGGTCATTCAATTTTTTGTTCTTGTTTGTCGGTCGCGTGCGTCATGGGTGCCATTCGTATCATACAAGAGAAAGTCTCCGTTGCTGGATGTTTTTCTTTGTGACAATTTGCATTGCCTTTCTAAAATGAGGGAGGCGATTGCAGTAAAAGTATGAGAAGCAGGTGGGAAGACGTGCAGAGGTGGAAGAAGGAGGCAGAGCTCGCCGCTCCATACACGCCAGATTCTAGAGCATAGATCCGTCATAGAATTGCCAAGGAGCGAAGGGGTCCTGTCCAACAACCCCAGTCTTCAGAGACAGCTAGTTAAGCCTACAGTACAGTAAAGCATCCTACCGATTCCGATACGAACTGCAGACTCAGACATGTTTATGACTGTGATGCACAAAAAATGGATGGCCAACCTAACGTTAGTCAATCTTTTGTTGTTTTGTATAGCACGACGAGAGGGGCCTCTTTATGTAAAGTTTAAAACGCGCTGGGAAGAAGCGGAAGCTGTTCATAGCCGTGGCCTCATGTTGCAAAGCCATTGTAGAGGATGAAGTTGTTCAAGGTTGCCGGACAAGAGCATCCAGACCGCCACCGGCCCACTGGGAGAATAAAGCAGTGGATGGCCCCAACAGTAGATACACAGCTTGAACAACCCTTTCACACCCAATTGCACCAGAAGTTGCGGGTGCAGGGAAGTTCAATCTATCACCAGGAGCGATCGCACAAGCCGAAGAATGCACACCATCAAATTGTGCTGCTCGCAGAGAAGTGGAGGATGGAAGTTGCCGATACATATGGAAAGATTCCATATACTGAAAGACTCATCCTTATATTATCGCCCTTTCCAGTCTCAGTCGTGCTCTATATCCGCGAGGTGCCCCATAACGATATAAGTTTCTCTGCCTCGTTTTCTTTGTTACTTTTATTCCAAGTAAGATCGCCGGTAAGCTCGTCCAACACGCCAGCCTCCTGAAACCCTCGTAGCGTCAGTCCCGGCAGGCAGTCTCTCGCATAGTCTGGCGTTCTCTCTGGCCGTTGTTCACCGTTCTTGGTTGGTTCTCATACGAGATACTTTCTCCAACGTCGTCACTCGTAGATTTCGAAGTCCTTTCCCTTTCCGAACTCGACGTGATCCCTCAGACCTCAGGCCTCGTAATGTAGTTATCTGGCGGCAAGCAGCGACTAGCGATTGAATTTCCACAACAACAGCCGCTCCAGCGATCTCAATGATCGCAGCATCCTCGATGTTGCAAAAGAACTCTTTTTCCCATGGTAGTATTTTGTGGAAGGGGCTTTTGCTGACCGGCTTTTCCCGTCTTGCGTGAGCCTCACACCAAGCCCGAACGAATGTATAAGTACTCCGTGAAATCTGCGCAACGTCAGAACCTCCACGGATCAGTCCAGGGTATTCACTTACCCCTGGCAGCAGGGAGCGACGAATTTCTGGACTTGCGACGATTGAGTGGTTCATGGTTTCGCGACACTCAAGTGCAGTCCTTTGATCTATAAGAGGGGAGAAGTCAGCAAGGTAGAGGAAGATACGCGAAACTGCTGCTCGGATGCATACAAATGCCGGGTTGGAGGCCATCAACAGTGGTCATGTGAGAGTGAGCCATGATATCGTAGGCCTCGACTGCTGAGATCTGCAATAAGAGGGGCGGCAAGTAACGGACGACAGGCTTGGAGAGTATAAGGGGAAGCGGGAGAGACTGCACTCTACAGTACAGTAAACATTACTTATAGAACTTGCGAGAGATTCAGACTGGGCCGCGGCGAGTTCCTTGGCCTGCCAGGAAGTCCCGGAACTTACTAGATGTGGAGGTTCAGGATGTCGACGAGATGTTGGCTACGAGCCTTCCCTAAGGACGGGCCAAAAATGACCGACGATGATCACTCAGGCGCAGGGTCTAAGTGCAAGAAAGGTGCTTAGAACTCGAGAGAGGGCCATCGCCGTCTATATCTGATGATGAAATATATCTCTCGGAAGGCCTCATTGCATGTCAAAAGAGTGCTGTTTTAACCCTAAGCAGACAAGCTAGTCTGTAGCGACCAATGTGAACAAAATGTTTCTGCCCATGGAGGTAAAGTAAGACAGGCCGCAAAGACGGACTGGAACCGCAAGAACCATTTCTCGAGTAGTGTTAGAAAAACATCATTTGGGAAGGCTAGATGGAAGTAGTAAATTGCCGCGAGTAGATTGAGACTGTATTGAGAGATGTGGACCGGCCTTTGGAAGGAGCGGAGAACACTGGAGGATGTCAGATTGAGGTCAATGAAAGCGTTCTTCAGGTCGCTCGCTAATTTATTCTATTTGTGAATTCTCAAGCTCGAACCCTACCACAAGGTCACCGTATGCGAGTAGGGTGGGAGGGACGGATCGTTTGGGTCAAAATCAGTTCTCAAGGCGAGCATCTGTTGGACCGTTGAACGCCATAGCACAATCCTGCTGCTCTCATAAGAGTTCGACTTCACGAACAGTTCAGAAACATATCCTTCCTACGGACATTTCAGAATATATATACTGTGACCCTCACATGTTTTCTCTTAGCGAGCCACGTATGCAAGATGGTAAGGCTTAGGAGTCTCGCTGGAAATCAAACAATTGTGATTTTTGGATCTCACGAGGGTCGCACGGCACACGGCCAGTAGATGAAGATTTGGTGTGATCAATGCAGTAAGCGACTTTCTCATGCGTTATATGGTGGTGGGGACTCATGTATCGAAGAGTCTCCATCATAATGACGACATCCAATCTGGTCTGCTGAAAGCTTCCTCGTCTGATCCGCGATTTGATGTGTAGAATCGTGGGCTTGTTGAGCCTCTTTCCTCGAGAGATATGAATGGATCCTATCCGAAACGCTGGATTTCGAGACATCTGGCTTGGCTGAAACTTTGCTCTCATTTGCACCAGAGACTGGACGGCAAGTATTGCCAGCACTACAAAGGCTGCGTGGGAAACCGCTGATAGGGTACCCTTCCGGTTCCAAGCTGTCGCACTCCATGAAACAGATATTGATCGAACTTGTTTCCTCGTCATTGGCCAAAGGGATGGTGATCTCCGGAAGATCGAACAATCCTTGTTCTGTCATCAGGGATAGAAGATCCGAGCTTATGACCACTCGCAACCGGTCTGTACCTGAATCTGGGACGGCGAGAGTCGTGAAGAATGGCTGGAAACCCCCTTTTGCCCGATCGCGAAGTAAAAGTCCAAGGCCTTTGACTTCATCACTGTGCTCCGCAAAACGGCAGCAGATACGTCCGCTGATGGAGTTCTCACATCGGCTTTGCACGCGGAAGAAGAACGAAGTGGCGACTAAGCGGTACGCCACGTTCCTCAACGCCGCCTGGAGTGAAGTTTCTTGTACATTATCGCTTGCCAGTGTTGAGATTCTGCGAATCTGGCTCTCTCGGTCTTGTGGGGGTGGCTCTTCCTGCCCAAAGTCGATGTTCAATCGGACGCACTTCCGCGTCATTTTTTGGGGCGAGTTTTCTGGATCTGCCGTGATGAAGTCGCGCCATGCACGCTCAGCGTCAAGCACGTCTTTATCGCCACGCAGCAGCCATTTCGATGATTTCTGTGCTTTCCGCAACATGCCACGCAGCGAGGCCGTGTTGTCCGTCGAGCCTGTGTCTACGGCTTCTGAGTTGAGCTCTGCAAGTATCGCCTTGCGATCCTGGCCAGTGCCGAGGGAGAGCAGTACATCCGGCTCGACAGTATCAGGCCAGATCTTGCGAGCCTCTATAAGTGCAAGGCTGGCTGGATTTGCCCACGTCGAGCCACCTCCGCTGTAACACTTCCCCAAGCGCAGGGGCGCAAAGTGCTGGGGCTCGGCCATCGTTGCGTATACGGCTTGCCACATCTTCAGCTCCATCGTAGGATTCTGTGGTCGCTCGAAATCATAAGTTGAGCTTTCGTCACACTCTCTGCGGTAATTTCCCACGAGTCTCGTCTTGTTGCGCGTTAGATCAGAAGTCACTACGGCTACCTTGGTCTCTGGTCGAAATTGTTCCGAACTCCCAAAGAAGTACAGAGTCTCGGTAAACTCACGCTTCAAAGCATCACAGAGTCGCAAGCTATTGTATTTTGGTCTTGACCCAAAAGCCCGCATGAGATGGCTTTTCACGCCTTGGCCTGGATTTTTCGCGGTGTAGGCAGATTTGCATATCGTGGCAAACTGAGCACAAGCATGGTCCAGAGAGGTGTTTCTGTGCGCAAGAGATGTTGCAATGAGGCCGCCGGTCCCTGTCCCCACCATGAGATCAAAGAACGCTTGCACGGGGAGCCTGTTCCCGATCGCTTGTTCGATGCCTCGCAAGATCTCGAGCTGCACTGCACCGCGGATGTCTCCGCCGTCCAAGGCGAGAACACGGACTCCAGCCTCTGGTGGTTTGTATCTGATGATCTTCGGCTGTGGCCAGTGTGCAAACTCTCGATGGAGGGGACACCACGACACCCGCAGAACTGTCCCGCTTAGGTGTCCGCAGGCTCTGACACACCAATCGCAAAGCACGTGGCCGCATGGCAAAGGGTGCTGTGGGGTGTTCATCACGCAGCAGAGGCATGTCGAGTTGCTGCGGATTGTGCTTGGTCCAAGGGATCGATAGAACTGCCGAAGATTCTTGGAATGGAAAGCGAAGGCAATGGACTCCTCGGATAACATCTTCCCTCCTTTTGACTGGGCGACTTGCTCAACATCGCCTGAGAAGCTGACATGCAATTTGTAGATCTCGATCCTCAGGCTCTCAATCCACTGCTTTGCGAAGTCTTCTTCAAATGGAGATACATAGTCTCCAGCAGCTATTATGCCATGTTCGTCTTGGTGCCCTTTTATCTGGTGTCGAGCTCTCACTGACTTGCACGTCCGCAGTCCGTCCGCACTGACGAATGAGCAAGAGCAATGAAGCTGGAGGTATTCGGTAATGGCATAGCCGAAGAAACCGACATAGTTCTGAAACAGCCGGTCCAGTTGCCCCTTTCTAAATCGAGCACAGTCGAGTAGGACGCAGGATGCGAGTACAGCGCTGAGCTGGCCAAGCATCCATTGCATCTCTGCCGGCTCCCACAATGGCATGCGAGAGCTAAGGATCTGGCAGAGGTGCAGAACATGTCCACCGAAGTCTTGACGAATGGGGGTCTGTGCTAGCGACACTTGCATAAAATTGAAAGGAACGTCAAGGTGTGTGATAAAATGGACAAATCCGCTCTGCAGGTAGTCTCCCAGCTCTTCTGCACCTATGAGTAGACGAGCTCGGCGCTTTGCCTGATGTGACGATTCGCAGGCAGCCCGGATCGCAGCGTGGAGCTTTTCGATCTGCTCGTCAATCAATGTGTATTGTGGCCCCTCCGGGACTCTCACGACTTTGAAGGTCGCATAGTAACAAAGAATCAGATCTTCGATGGTGTCGATGCGCTTCCCGAGTCTCTGCCAATACTCCGCGGCAGCGCGAAACTGTGGAACCCCTTCTATTCGGTCCAGAGCGTTGCTCACTGTGGACAAGAGGCTCTCGGTGGCATGGGTGCTGTTCCATTGTTTCTGGTCGATTCCAGCATCACTGCCATTCAGGACAACGATGCAATGCGGAAGAGTTGGTTGGTTGACAGACCTCTCCAATGCCGCGGATCCCCATGCGACAAGTTTTGTGAGGACAGCAGAAGCGAACGTCTTTGGATTGCGTAGAACAAACACCACGCAGTCTGAAAAGGTGTAGAGAAGCCGCGGGTATAGTGTACTTACCACGTACTCTCTTTTGCAAGTCTCTTCGGTGTTCGCCCATTCAATCGGTCGAGCGTCCTCCGACGATACTGCTTGATAGCCTTGCTGGGATTGTTCCCCACTTTGCGAACCGAAAGGCGACTTCTCTCCTCCCTCGAGCCCTTCGCAGTCCGCAAAGAGGAACGGTGAAGCTTCGGTATGTGTTGCTGGGTCTGCATACAGGTGGACACCATCAGATGTCGTCAGACTATCATGAGCAGCACTCCCGACCACCGGAGCAGGGAAGTTCCTCGAAGTGTTCTTGCCTTGGTCCACGGTCTTGCGTTCGATCAACATCTTGATCAATGTCGATTTTCCAGCATTCGTGACTCCAATGAACGATACAAGTTTTGGGTACCGGTCGCTGAAGTCTGTCGTGGCTAGCATATCCGAAACGAGCGTGCGATACCGATCATGACTCTTGAACAGTGTTTGCGACGTCTCTCGGATGACTCCAAACCACTGTGTCTTCTGGTCTTCTTCGTGTAGCTTTCGGATGACATGGATATCCCTGGATGGGTTCAGAGAGCTTTGGTATCGGCGGATGATATCGATGTCGACCTTATTGTGCATTGAAGGGCCTCCGTTTCTTTTCGCTCGCTTGTGGGCAGTTTGTGTCGACCAGCATCCACTTATGAGAATGTGAGTGCGGGTTGCCATGTGCGGAGCGTGGAATGCCCGAAAGATACGACGTACCTGCAATACGTGCTCGAGCACCCAGGACAGTACCATAATTGCGCCCTGGGGGGCGCTTCGCAATTGTCGGCCTCGCAATCTCCAACGATGATAGCGTCTTCGCCGTCTGCAGTCGCCATCTTTGATTTGTGAGTACCTTTTTTCCCTCTGAGAATACCAAGATCCCCTCAGACCTCGGCAAAAAGAAGTGGAAAAGAAAAGGGCTACAGAGACGGGAGGACCAATGCAGTTTTGAGAAGAGCGATTATATTTCGAGAGGAATAATGATGTGCCATACAGTACAGTCTGCTCTGTGTAGGGAGGATAATGGTTGCACGGCAACCTGGTTTATGCAGATGTCGTGGAGAAAATGACGGAACCAAGTTTCTGAGTTGTTATAGTATGGGCAGTACATATTCTAGATCTTTTAGGCGGAGTTGCATTGAGGGATTTTGCTTCATGTTGCCCGCTAGCTGAGACCCACCCACCAGCAGGAGGAATCGAGTCGCCACTGCAGTTGAAATGGTTGGATCGGCCAGATACGCCATTCAAAGAGCCTAGAAGTCTAACCTTAAGGCCGCAGAAGAGCTATGTGACTGCCGTGCGGCATAGACATATGATTGAGTGTCTGGACCTCAGAGTGGGTGTTGTCATGGCTTAGAACTTTCAAGCTGAACGCCACAAGTACCCATGCTGCTATGATCAAGAAGACTCGAGATGCTCCTGATCCCGAATCTAGCACTCAGGACAGCGGACTTGCAGAAGCCAACGGTGCTGGCATCCCTCGACCCTTCTCGATCAAATCTGATAATGGCAATCGACTTGAATGCTCAGGGACCTGCATGACCTGTCACAGTACCTGTACTAGCGATTGTTCACCGATGGTAAACCAGCGACTCCGTCATAAGCAATGTTGCACTGAAGACGTTGATGTATCGCTCCTGCGTTGTTTTGGACAAGGACGACAAGGGATGGGATGTTTCCCCTGTACTATACTTATTCTAAATCTATGGTAAGCCCTCCAACCCTTGGGCTCCTTCAAACTTAGTCCCATATTTCTTCTCAGCCGCAGACGATCTTCACCCTAGTGCTCTCCTCCTTTGTCCGCAGCCCTTCAATAGCCCTCGTACGCGAGCAGCAAAACCAAATCATCCCCGCACACCACTTTGCATACGCTTGTGTGGTGTATCCATAGTGAAGTGGCTGATAGACAAGCTCAGCAGAAGACCAAACGCACCGATACCGGCTAACGTGGCAAACAGCATTCTGAACCCCCAGGCGTAGGCCATCTGGATTCCTGACTTGTTCGGGTCAGTGTCAGCCAGTCCTTGCAGCAATGGTACAAAGCCTTCGAAGTCGCCGGCAATAGCGACAGGCAGCCCGTCACGTACGAGGCGTGTTCGGAGAAAGTTCTGGAAGGCTGTTGGTGGGAAGATTGCGCCCAGGCATAATCCAAAGCTACGCAAAAAAGCGTACATGCAGACTGCATGTGCCTGATCGTCAGTGCCGCAGGACTGTTTCATCGCAATTGGATAACCGGCGAGCAGTAAACCTTGGCCAGCCCCGGTGACCATTGAGATGACGATCCACACTCCTGTAGATGTCTCCACGTCGAGCATGACGAGCAGACCTAAACCCAACACGCTGACGGCCCAGCCTAGCCAGATCGCCCACCTGTAGTATCCGAGCCGAGTGATCAGGACCCCCGTGATGCCGCTGACGGGTACGGCGGTTATACCGAACGCCACTAGCCCAGCGCCGGCCAGAAGTGGCGAGTAAAGCTTGCAGACCAGCAGATACCTGGGCAGGAAAAGGGTGACGGCAAAGAGCTGGAGGCTTGTTATTGGAAGTCAGGGCAAAGGGACAACCCATTTTCGCACTCACCAGAAACGACTGTATCAGCGTGCAGACGGAAGCAACCACTCCCGACCAATGCTGAAAGATCGAGATCCGCAGGAACGGGTTCCTCGCTTTGAAACGCTCATAATAGACCGTACAAAGGAAGATCGCGAACCCCAATATAATGGGCACAAGCACAGCGGCGCTGATCCAAGGATGTTGGTTGCCACCCCAGCTCATACCGATCAGGAACACGGTCGAGCTTGTAACCATAAGGCTCGATCCAATCCAATCGAAGCTCGATAGCTTTGCGGCAGTTCAATCTTCGTCGACCCTTCTCTGTTCCTTTGATCAGGCTCTTGCTCATCGTCGCGTACAGGTACTTGGCCACTGATTTGCCCGTGTAGCCTGGTATAACATTGAGCCAGAGGTATCGCTACGAGAGCAATCCCGCAGAATGGAAGGTTGATGTAGAAGATCCTGCCTTGGAATAAGCCCTGGTTCGATTCAAAAGATAACCCAACGGTGGTACACACCATCGCCATTGCGTTTCGACAAAGACACCTCCGAGCACGGGGGCTATGTTCGTCCCGAGGGCAAAGACAAACATCATCATGGCCTGGTACTTTGGGAACTGTCGGGGCGAGATGATGTCGGAGAGGATAATGAGATTCAGACTGATGACCCCACCCCCACCAAGGCCTTGGACCGTTCGCCCAGCAAGCATGGAAGGGATGTTCGGAGCGACAGCACAGATGATGCTTCCAATCGTGAAAAAGGTCACCGATCCCAAAAACATTGCTTGGCGACCAAAAGCGTCGGCCATAGCCGCCATGATAGGCTGGCACACCGCGTTTGCAAGGAGGTAACTTGAAATTATTCAGAATGATTCAACCGCTGTGGCATGGAGCGCTTGAGAGACGGTCTGGGCATGCCGTTAGTTTGGAACAATAGGCTTCAAGAAGTCAGTTGACTTACAGGCAACGCAGGCGTCAAGATCGTCATGTCGAGTGAGATGATAAACTACCAGTCAAATGTAAGTCAGTAGCACCAAGTGGTCATCGGATAAAACGCACGATACAGGAAGCTTGGATGGCGAGTCCTAATTTTTCTGACTTGTTGGGACCTTGTTGCAATTTCTGGTCGTCTGACCCGTTAGACCTTTGCCTCTTCTCTTCGTCATCGGACGGAAGGCTGGGAGGGTGATGCTCCTCGATCGGAGGCAAGTCGGAGGCGCTGTACTGCTTTTCTGGGGATGCCATGTTCGAAGGTGCGTCGATAAACTGTCAATGAGGATATTTGGGCGAGTGTAGGTCGTGATCTACTGATATTTATTCCCACCCATCGGTAGGGGAGACTTGTGGCCCACAGCACAGCGCCGGTGAAGCCTCCAGAAGCGATGCACACACCCGGTCTAGCAGCTGCAGATATCAGCACAGCCCGACTTCCTCTGACCTGCAGAGCTATCTGCACCTTAGTGGACACCATCTTTCTCAGCATGCAATATTGTGTTCTTATGAGTGCGACTGTGCCCTGGGTCTTCGGATGCCTGGCTAACTTACCAACGACGACCATCAGGCCACCTGTATTGCATCAAGGAGGACGCTCGACCCGCTGGCCCAATTATCAGCTCACGCGACTCGTCCAAAACATATTGCCGTCTGGGAATAATGCCGGGTTAACGGTGTCTCCGCCTTCTTCACATAGTCAGACCGATCGTTTCCGTCGTGGAATGGAGTCCACCCAACGCAATGACCATTGACGACTGACAAGAATGGAGAAGAATGGAACAGGGCGAGTCGCCTATTCGAGAGGCAACAACAGAATAACGTTAACTCTCCTTCTCTAAACGGGGGCAAGGGCTTCAATGGCAGCCACTGCACTCCCAGAGACAGGCTGCTTCCTACTCTGGCCCAACTCTTGTTTTTATGGAAGTCTCTTCCTTTGGGTTTTCGTGATAGCTTTGCATGCTCCAGTCTGTAGAGGTGTCGCACCCTACAAGCGATCGTGGTCGATTGGCTGTCAGTCTTGTATGGCCACCACCTGGTTTGTTCACCTGTCGGCGGCAGCGAGGTCGTCTTCCTGGGCAGCCTTGCAGCCGTAGCAAGGCTGAACATGTCTGATCCTATCAAGTTTTTGATGACACTGGCGTCTTCCGTACTGTAACATTCTGGAGTGATATCTCACACCCCCGAGGGTACAGTACCTCATAATGCCACCCCTCAGGGTTGACCTCTACACTCGAGGTGGAGAGAAGCTTCTCTTACAATTGATTAATCTGGTGAATGAGTGGGTCTTCGCCTCCCTGCCACGGAATTCCCGGGGGCAGATGACATCGGACTTTACAGCCAGACGCCTCGCCGTAATTGGTTCAGCCCCAGATTTTATGGGGCCTACCCGACGCACGGCTCAGGAATGAACGCCCCAAAAACAGTGTTCAGAAAACCTCCGTGCATCGAAACTTGCAGACGCATCTGTGTCAGAATGGCCGGAACCCTCAAAACCGCGCAGGCGGACGAATTGATCGAGCACCGATTCCACTGTCAGCTTTATATACTGCCGCGGGCGCGAGCGGTGATGCAATCCAGGCGAGGCGGTAAGGACTAGCGTTGAGTTATGTACCTTTCTTTGTGGCGAATCGGGTGATGTATCCCTCATGCTTCGGCTCTTCATGCAGTGTTCGATGCACTCGCAGCAGTCTCCGACTCCGCTTACCTCATTGACTATACAAGGCGGCGAGATCCGTGCTCGGCTTCCATGGCTGCAGACACGTTCATCTTGTTGCCGTCCGTTCGTGGAAGCTCTGCTCGTTTCGTGCAATATCGGGCGATCAGAACAATCTACCAAAGCCCCACAAGCTCGCAAAAAGTCCGAGTGGATCTCAATGTGGGATCTTGCATCCTAAAGTCTCTGGGTCTTCGCACCAGTCCGTCAAGTCGAGGCGAATCGATTGCCTGCAGCCCTGCAAGGGACAGCAGACCTCGAGATTCGAAAAATTCTCGAATTCCCATTGCCGGGGTCACAAAGCCAAGTGAGCATCGTGGGAGAGCTTGGGAAGGAGCGCACCTCGTCCAGTCTTGGATGCGGTAAAATAGCTTCCACGGCTAGACCTACGCTGTCACCCAAGAAAAAGAATAGAAGTGGTGTTCTGCCTTATCTGGGCCTTCCTCAAGCGCCCCAAGGCACTGGCAGAATGCGCTCCTCATCTTTACCTGAGCAGACGGCGTCCCCAGCACCGGTCACTCCTGTGTCGCCTGTGTCGGACCACGACAATTCGGCTGTTGTAAATCCCGCCCCAAACCGTTCAGTAAATTCAGACAACATACTGGGGCGCAAGCGACACCAGACGAAGTCTTTGGAGGGCGACACAAATACCAATCTCCTTGAAGAGCCAGTGTCCCTGGATGACCAACCGATGCAATAGGTATTCGATACACCCTTTTCACACGAATTCGACACCGACGATTGCATCAACACAGCCTTGCAGGCCTTCAACCCTGATCCAACGTGGTGGTACATCGCCACAAGCTATATGCTCAAAGTCGAAGACCCCACGGGCATCGTATCGTCGAACTCCAAGGACGTGCCGGGCCTGCCGCGCATGCTGTTATTCCCGCTGCACATCGCAAACGCGGCCCACTGGGCTTTGGCCGCTTACGATCGCGAGCGAAGGCACTGCGACGTTTTCGATGCGCGCAAAGATTCGTCTGCCGTCGCGCTGTGTTGGAAGACTGTCGAAAGCTTTCTCGTGAAGCATGGCGTGCTCAAGGGAAATGCCACGATGGATTTCGATCCGTTTCCTTCGGTGCAGCAGACCGACAACGTCAACTGCGGAGTGTATGTGGTAGCCGTGGCGCTGCATGTGCTCCACGGGGTGACGATGAACAGGATTTCACCGGAACTGTGGCGGGCCCTTCTGGCAGCATTCTT
>MSJI02000702.1:0-41098 GCA_001931905.2 Cladosporium sp. IMV 00045 | reverse complement strand
GCAGTTCACCAGGAAGACCAGATCCATGACAACTGCGCAAGCATCATCGTCAGTTCCGTGTGTGTGTGCAGGTGCGAATATATGTACAAATCATTAGTAAAGATATTCGAGAAAGGGAAAACATGTGAGACAAACCCCAACTGGGGGAGGATTGCGCGGATACGGTACGAAGTGAGCGCCCCGTCGACGGCAGATCTTCAGGAACAGGCATAGCGGGATTGGGCATGTCAAAAAGTGTAATAAACTCGTCTAGTGGTCGGATCAACAGGCAGACCGGCAAGGTGACCTTGGCGAGCACTATGGTGGTGATATGGATGGTCCGATTGGCTTGGTTGCATGCCTTTCGAGACGAATTTGGCCATGATAAGAGCGAGAGGCCAGGTCCTTTCAATCTAACAGCGATATTTGATAATTCCGTTCCTTCTCTCCCGTTTGGATTGCAGGATCAGGCCAGCGACCAAGCACTTCGTTAGCGTCGGCTTTCATCTCAGCCAGGTGGAGCCCACAGGAGAGACGGACTTTGATGGGAATCTCCCACTGCTGAATCGCTCCCACACATCTCCCTTCCGTCTCCACGCTGCTGGGACTGAGGAAGACCACACTCGAGTCGTGTGAATTGTTGTGAATTGTTCTGCTTGGTCGAAGTGACTCGCTCAATATCAGGGGTGACCACCCTATTGATATTAGTGCCTCAGCCAAAATGGTGAAATTCCATTTGCGTTTTTGTAATGGATTGTATTTCGCCGAGATGCTGGACTTCATTCATGATGGTCCAGAAAAAGTCAACCTTAAGGCGTGCCAGATGTGATCGGCTTCAACAAGACCCGACTGGCGATATGAGCTGGTGCTCCTCCCCTTGCTTGCTGGCATGAGTGAGGACATATATTGTTGCGCAGCTCTGTGCCAACGACTACCAGAATGCTGCTAAGCCTGTCGTACCTGTTTCAGAAATACATCGTTTGAATAGATCAAAACGGACTATATTGGTCGCCTTATCTGGAGATGTCGAAGCCGAATTTCTATGCATGTTGTACTCTGTGCGGACCTTTGTGGTTGCAGAGGTGACCGATTTCTCGTGAAGTCGATGTAACAGACTGATAAAAAAAATTGTACATTTCGTATTGGTACAGGTAGCAAGCGAATGCGCTTGCGCACTTGGTCGCAGGGACTACAGTGACCGAACTGCGACTGGACAGTGTCGTCTCCCCATCGAACCAAGTGCTCATGACTCTTTTTGTACAGCATGCTCCCACGCATCCTAGACCTCTGGCGGCACCCTTCCAAATCCGCTCCATGCAATGACAAGACACCCAATGTAGAAACCGTCCCAGAGCCGCTTCTCGAGACCAGATAGTGCAAAAGAATAAGCATGCCAGCCGGAAGATGCAGAATCGCTTCTCCAGCGAACAGACCAGCTAAGCACCTCTCTAACCCAATCTTCTCGGTTTCGGGCTCCTCGTACCACCAATCTTCAGCCTCGTCGCATCCACCACCGCCGAAATCTTGTCCCTGATATTCTTACCCTCCGCACCCAAAATAGCCTTGGTGAAAGCTTCCCTGCCAGCGCCAAACCCTCTCAGAACAATCTCCAGCTTGTGGATATCGCGCATCATACCCTTCTCCTTCATCTGCTTGAGGGTGAAAGCGGTGAGCTGATACGCGGCATCGTAACCTCCACGACCTCCCTTGCGGAAGCCAATCTGGCCGGTCGAAATCGAGAGCAGCACGTCGATCATCTTCTTCTGCTCGGCGGTGCTGGAGTTCGTGATCGAAACGCCGGACGAGGTCGTCTCCGTCGCCGGGCGCGGGGCCTGCACGAGCGTGATGTGGGTGTTGTGCTTGGTGGACAGGACGTGCATGCGGTGGGGCCCGCGCTGCGTCCTGCCGTCGAGGTTCCTGCCCGCCGTCTCGTTCAGGTATCGCGCGGTGGGAGTGTCCAGGCTGTCGAAGAGGTTGTTGAGATCGTCGCTGCCGTCGTTGGCGGGCTGGGCTCGGCGGCGGGCGTTCATGTCGCCGATGCGGCCGAGCGCGCTCGCTGAGCTGTCCTTGCCGGCGGGCGCGGTGGGAGTGCTGCTGAAGGCGCGTTTGCTACTGGCGGCGGCGGCGGCGGTGCTGGGCTTCAATCGCAGACGGCATGATTGACAGACGAACGAGGCGAAGCTGCGCGGAGTCATCGCGGAGGCCATGGCGGGTGGATGTGGGCTGAGTGGGCAGTGGTGGATGGCGGTGTGCCCGAGTATAGATTTATTGCATGGGAATTACTGAGGCTTCTTCTGGGTATTGGTGATAATTACTTTACCAGAACGGGTGGTACATCTCGACTCTTGCCCTGGACTTGCGGGCTTTCTCGGGGGTTCTCTTCTGCCCTCCGCTGTCTTTGGCCGAAACTCGGGGAAGCTTTCTTTCGACGCATCTCATCAACCATCAGTTGGCCACCACCACTGACTTCCTCTGCCAACTCCACGTTCGACCGCAAGGCGACGACATCCCCCTGCGCCTGCTCAATCCATTTCTGCCATCTCCGTTGCTGTCGTCTGCTGTCTCATCTTTTCTTCTTCGCCAATCCCAGCATAGCATGAGCACAACCCAGCTGCGCTCCCTCTCCGCGAGGGTTGGAGCCGGCGCTCCTCGAGGCCTGCAGCCTTCTCAGCACATCTTCTCACACGGCAAGACAGCGGCGTCAAGACGGGCGGCAGCCGGTCTGCGAGAGTACAGCGAGGCATCCTTACGGCAGCGACAGAATGGCGTCTCCACCCACCTCCCCGCAATTGCGCTGCGCTCACATTTCCTCCCTCCCTCAATACAGCCCACCTCAACAGGCGCGGTGAGGCATGTGTCTTTCAAGGAGATGCGCGAGCAGCGTGCTAAGGAAAAGGCCGCTGCCGAGGGTAAGAAGGCCCCTGAGACTCCCAAGTCCGAGCCCGAGCCCGAGCCTGAGAAGAAGGCCTCTGCGGCAGACGATGCGGCCGAGGCGGCTTTCGCCAAGGCCAAGGCCGAGAGCGAGGCAGCATGGGAGCGCGAAGAGAAAGAGGAGAAGGCGAGGAAGGAGGCCGAGCAAGAAGAAGGTGAGGAGGGCAAGGACGACGAGAAGAAGGAGCAGAAGAAGAAGGACGAGACCGCACCTCCGCCTCACGGCGAGAAGACGCCCTGGCAGGTGTTCGTCGAGACTCTGAACACCGAGTTCAAGTCCAGCAAGGAGTGGAATGAGGGAACCAAGGAGCTTTCCGGCAGCATCCACGACTTCCAGCAGAACCCCAACGTGCAGCGCGCGAAGTCGGCATACACCAAGGCCGCGGAGACCGCTTCGTCGACCACCGGTAAGGTCTTCTTGGGTACTGCAGGTGCCATTGGCAAGAGTGCCGCATGGACTTGGGACACGAGTCTCATGAAGGGCGTTCGCTATGGCGCTTCGGCTGTTGGCTCTGGTATGGAGAAGGTCACCAGGCCTGTGCGCGAGACCGAGGCCTACAAGAGCGTCAAGGACACCATCGATGATGGTTCCTCGCAGCGTTACGGCGGTTGGGTAGAGCGCGAGGAGCGCAGGAAGAAGCGTGAGGAAGAGCTTGCCCGCCGTGAGGCATCTGGCGAGTTCAAGAAGCCTGAAGTTTTCGACGAGGACCCCAACGCAGGCACCAACGTCACCGTACACAAGGACGCCGCCTGGAAGCAATCCTGGCAGAACTTCCGCGACTCTTCGCCCATGATGCAGCGCGTCTTCGGCCTGAAGAGCGTCTACAATGAATCCGAGAACCCCCTCATCAGTACAGCCCGCAGCATTTCCGACCGTGTCGCCGGTTTCTTCGCCGAAAACGAGACGGCCCAGGTGATCAAGAAGTTCCGCGAAATGGACCCCAGCTTCCAGCTCGAGCCCTTCCTCAACGAAATGCGCACCTACATCCTCCCCGAAGTGCTCGAGGCCTACGTCAAGGGCGACGTCGAAGTCCTCAAGCTCTGGCTCTCCGCCGCGCAGTTCCAGGTCTACTCGGCGCTGATGCACCAGTACACGACGGCCGGGCTGCAGTCGGACGGGCGCATCCTCGACATCCGCAACGTCGACATCCTGTCCGCGCGCATGCTCGACCCGGGCGAGATCCCCGTCTTCGTGCTCATGTGCCGCACGCAGGAGGTGCACGTGTACAAGAACAAGAAGACCGGCCAGCTCGCCGCCGGCATGGAGGACAAGGTCCAGCAGGTCACGTACGCCATCGGTGTGACCAGGATCCCCGAGGACGTCTCCAACCCCGAGACCCGTGGCTGGAAGCTCATCGAGCTGCAGAAGAGCGCGAGAGACTACATGTAAATGCTTTCTCGCTTTTGGAGAATTCTGCCGTTTACCCGGTTAGCAATTCGCCCTTTTCACAGCCGACTCGCCGGCCTAGTTTCCTTCGCTCCAACGCTGAAGACATTCCAAGGACAGGCGACTGGCTCTGCGCAACAAAAGCTTGGCGGAAGGCTGCACGGCGTCTTTTGGGGAGGTTTTCTTTTCTGCTTTTGGTTTCGTGCTCTCACCCGAATGGCATGGACGATACGGCGCTCTTGTTTTTTTTTTCTCACCTTCCCGCGGTTGAGGTTTCTCGTTCCTCCACCCAAAAAAAGGACTGCTTTCTATGTATACTAACAACAACCAAAAATTACCTCCGGCATGTGGGTGTGAACGGTGCGATGCATGGCGGGGACTCCACTCTTGTAAGACTAGGATGATGTTTTTTAAGCGAACCGAAGAGGGAGAGGAAGATGCAGGGCTGTGCTCGAGGTGAGAGAGGAGATCTTCGGATGTGTTTGTTCTTTTTGTTTTATCTAGCTTTTTTCCAGGCTGGAAAAGGGGAAAGAGACGAATCTTTGTACTTGTTTTTGTTGTTTACTCTACAAGAATTTATATTTGAATGTCTTGATGAAAACGCTCTTTCAACCTCCCTCCTTTCGAAGTGGACAGTCCAAAGGATATTGTCTTTGCTTGGTTAGGTGTTGCTTGTAGGAGTGGCTTGCTGATATTGCTTGATCCAAAGGCTCTCAGCGAGTCAATCCATCATTCACCCGCGTACCTCTCTCGCTCTGGCCATGCGTTGATTGTTGCCCTCATGGTATGACGGATTGGATTGGATCGGATCTATCAAGTCATCGCATGCCTGTTTTGACAGATGAAGAAGTCCATAGACCTGCTCGGATGAGGGTGCATGATACGGAATCGTCGAATCAGAGATTATTGAGTTTCGACGAGACCGCAAGGGAACAAATGCGAGACGCCCTTGCGAAGCGTCGGGTGGGTGAATGTACGTGTAGACAATCTTTCGGGTATCATTGATTCAATAAATATTACAGAGAAGCTTTTCCAACACCTCCTCACTCCCGTTCTAAAACTTCTGCCTCCCCAGCGTCGGCCTCCAATCCAACGGATGCGTCTCCTCCGTCGCGTTCTCATCCTGCTTCCACACCTTGATCGTCTTATCCGCCTCACCCGTAATCAAGCGCATGCCCGTCAGATCGAAGGTGGAAGTCATGATACCCGCTTCGGCATCGAGCGAGCCCGGCTGCGCGATCGAGTCCTCGTACTGGAACCTGTGGCCGGTCTTCCAGTCCCAGAAGGCGACGCTGCCGTTGTCGCCGCCGGAGAAGAGGACGTTGTCCTCGTTGACGGAGAGCGAGTTGATCACGCTGTTGTGGCCCTCGAAGTTCTGCATGAAATCCCCGCGCGGGCAGAGCCATTGCTTGATCTGCCCGGGCGACGCGGACGCGAACGTGTACTCTGTCGGGTGCACGGTGAGGTCTCTCACGCCTTTCTTGTGGTGCGTCAGCACCCCCATCGTCTTGCCCGCTGCTAGGTCGTACATTCTGATCGTGCTGTCGAGTGAGCTCGACATGATCTGCGGGTCGGTCGCTTGCGTTTGGATGTTGGAGACGGTGCCTTTGTGGCCGCTCAGGACGTGAATGTTGCTGCGCGTGCGCATGTCCCAGACGCGCACGACGCCGTCGCGGCCGCCGGTGCAGAGGACGTCGAGGGTCGGGTGAAGCGAGAGCGTGTACACGCCGCTCAGGTGGCCGTGGTAGTGCCGGATGACTTTGTTCGTTTCCAGGTCCCAGCATTTGACCATCTTGTCTTCGCCGCAGGAGAAGAGGTAGGGGTGGCGTGGGGACACGGCGAGCCCGCGTACCGTGCTGATGTGGCCCGTAAGGGTGACTTTGAGCGTGCCGGATGCCATGTCCCAGATTTTGATGGTGCGATCTCCGGCGCCTGAAGCGAACCATTGATTGCCAGGCTCCATCGCAAGAGCGCGAACCCATCCCAGATGCCCAGAGATAACGCGGAAGAGCTTCCAAGGCGCATGCCACTGCGGTTTTTGATGTCTGACAGTATCTCTCCGAACGAGACTTGTAGCTGGCGTATCGCGTTGAGGTGTAGGTCCATTTGCATTCGGGGGCGCCTTAGTACCAGCAGCACCATTGATACGGGTGAGAGCTGTTGAAGGCGCGCCATTCGCTTGAGGTTGGTTCGAGTTCACACCTTCAATCATCTTAACCATCTTGGGATCCGACGCCTGTTCCTCCGTCTTAGGCTTCTTCCTCCTCGCAGCAAGACCGGCTTGCGCATTTGCCTGCTTCTGCGCCAGCGCGGCAGGCAGCTCTCTCACGTCCGCGTATTCATTCCGTATCCGCGCCGCTACACTGGCTTGCTGCGCTCTGTCTGCTGGCGATGGTTCTTGCGGTGCTACTGCTGGCTGAGGCGGCTTGTCCAGTGCCGACGGTTGTCCAAAGTCTGCTGCGAAAACCTCGCGTGTGCGTTTTGCTGAGGATTTCACTGCGAGTCTGGCGTTTTGAATGATTTCCTGTGAGATGTCCTGCTCGGGCGCGACGTCGTTTGCGACGGCAGCCATGGCTGTGGTTTCGCTTGATCCAGATGATGAGGTACGCAGGTGTCCTTCAAGATTGATCCAGTTTGGTATGTGAGAGCCAGCGCGCGATTATAGCGAGAAGAGGTAAAGAGGAAAGCGTGATGATGTATAATTCGCGATTAAACAGTGAATTATCTTGTGCTTGATGGACGAAGTCAAAGCCAGCGAATCACATGGCTCGATTTTGCGATGTGAATGCTCGCTTCCTTTCTGGGAAAGTCTTCGGAGGTTTGCCGCAAATATGCAGGGCATTATTGGACAACAGCACTGGAACCTCGACCTGCACGCTACCTGTGGCCTCCTACTCTGCTTGTCCTCCCCAAGTCACTCATTGTTGGTCGAAGATGCCGCCCGCCCTTCACCCTCGCTCTCGCCAGACGGGCGCTCTTTTTACTTCGACTCTCGCCATTTGCTTCCTCGTCGTCGGCGCGCCGCACATACTCCCTTGTCCCGTCAATCCGAAGCAATTCGCGGACACCATCATCACTGAAGGACCTGATGGACAGCCTGTGAAGCGGAGGAGAAGGAGAAAGCAGGCTACAGACGATGCCGTCTCCGAGAGTGAAAGTGCGGACTCAATGGCGGAAGAAGCGGTCGTGGACAGGAGGAAGCGGGAATGCCCGGTCCCCAAGCCTGGAGGATTGGTTGGACAGGTTATGGGGTTCAAGGAGCAGGAGAGGGAGAAGCCTTCGCAAGTGGTTGTGAAAGAATTGCAGAGCAGGAAATCTAGATCCAAGCAGACGGAGGGTGATGATACGCCTTGAGCCGTTCACGTCGCGACACCAAGCCATCATCCCGCCGAGGTCGATACATCAGATTGCTCACTTCGTCTGAGACAGCGACGCAATCAAAGAGGCCCTCGAAGCGCCCGAAAACCAATGGACGAGTTCGCTATCGTCACGTCTACCAACACTACCAAGCCCCTCATCTCAATGAGGGGCACCCGGCCAATGCGGACAACGTCAAACGCAACCATATGTCACCAGACGGGACTCGAATAAGTTCGGGGAGACATCAGAGTCGCCTGAACTGGACACCACAAGCCCAAAACCCGAGTTGTCAACTCGTAACAACGACGCACTGAAAGGGAAGATAATGCAGTCGATGGCTGCAAGCCTCGCAGGAGGCCCTGATATAGTCAGGCTGTTACGAGATTAAATTAGAATTGTGCTGTCTACGAGCATGCACATTTGCCCATCTCGCGCAGAAACTTCGTACGTAGTTGCCAGCTAAACTAGAAACTTAAATCTAAACGAATATTCACACTTCACTTTTCTTCTTTCACCTGCCAGTTGTGGGGGACCGTCGCCTAGCAACAATGCTAGAGCAAGCAAGAGCAGGAACTCTGCTCCAGGAGAGCAACAACCCCAGCAATACTAAACAACAATAGCAACAATGGGCCGCCTCGCCACCACCGTCGCCGCCGCCGCAGTGGACGCTGACAACCTCCCTGAGCAACTACCGGACGTCTCGCTGATCGATGCCCTGCTACCTGCATCATGGTTGAAAGGTAGGAAGAAGGACAAGGAAGACAAGGTAATACACGCTGCTATTGCAATTTGCACGCTCGTACGATGGTTACTGCGTTTCCGCCTGCTTTGGCAGGCACGACCGCCTCGAGCAATGAGCAGCTTTTCACATGCCCTCAAGAAGCTATCACTCGATCTAGTTCTTTCCACGCCTTATCTTTGTTCCCTCTTCAAACCACACCAAGACTACCGCTCACACCCCAGTGACAACACACCTTACCTCGCTCCCACCACTCCTCACCATCCCCCAACATGCCTTTCTACATCAAACCCTTCTTCCAGAAACCCTTCAAAATCTTCCGCCTCGACGCTGACACCGGCAAGCCTCTAGACCCCAACGTGCGTCGCAAAATCACCTACTACGAAGTGAAAAGCGGCAGCAATGGGAGCAAGAAACTCGTCGCGCACAAAACGCCCTCCAAAGCCGCGAAGGAAGAAGATAAAGTTAAGGCCAAAACTGAAGACAAACCTGCCGAGGACAAACCTGCCGACCCAAGCCCCGACGCGCAGAAAAGTGACAACGGTGGTGCTGGTGCGCAGCTGAAAGGCCAGGACGTCCCTTTCACGGCTGAAGAGGACGAGAAGCTTAGGACCATGAAGGGGGAGGGGAAGTCGTGGAAGGAGATCGCAGGGGAGATGGGCAGGGCAGTACATTTGCTCAGGAATCGCTGGAAGGAGATTGGTGGCAATCAGGGCGGTGGGAACGAGCAAAGCAAGAAAGAGGGCGGTGGCGAGAAAGAGGGCGGTGGCGAGAAAGGAGGCAAAGAGGGGCAGAAAGGGGGCGATAACAACAACAAGGAACAGGGCGGAGGGAAGAACAAGAACAAAAACGAAGGAAAGGACAAGAACGCCGACAAGAAGGACTCCAAGACCAAGCAAGACAACAACGCTGCGCCGAAATCCAACGGCAAGGCTGACGCCAACAACACCAACGACGACACCCTCTTCACCATGGACCAGTGGCTCACGGTGCAGGAAGACGACCTGTTCTCTTTCGGCGAGTTGAAGTGCCTCGGCGAGCTCATTGCCAAAGACTCCCGGCAGAACTACCAGCGCGTTGCTGCCAGGTTCTTCGATCTCACGGGTAGGAGGGTCCATCCGGATGATGTGAGGGACAAGTTTGAGAGTTTGGGCGCTATGAAGGAGGGTGGGAGGTAGTTTGTCTTGAGATCAGGTGGTGTGTTGTACACATATTGAGAAGGCGAAAGACGAGATCAGGTGGGAGAAGGGTGTCGCGTGCGCTATCAAACATCACTCTGCCAAAATTCAAAGGGTGGTGATCAGTGCCAAGGTGTTTCTAAAAGGGATGGTGGTGAGACCAAATACTTTCTACAGCGTCCAATTCAGATTCCTCGTAGCTCATAGCTATCCGCTATTTCAGTCGTAGCTTGCACATCCACACTCTACAAGATCGCGAATAAGCAGATCAAGAAGCCCAAAGCCACCGCGTTGGCGATCATGGGAGTCTGAGAAGCAGCACTCTGCGAAGCAGCATCCTGTGCGTCCTCATCGATGGGAGGCGCGCTACCGGACGTAGTACCATTGCCACCAGACGTGCCGTTCGTACCGCTCGTGCTGTTGCCATTGCCAATCGTGCCAGCCGAGCCGTCAACGATAGCGATACGTCCATCAAGCTCAATATCGACGGGAGTCTCAGACTGCACGTAAGCGACGAGAATCGCATCCTGCGTGTCGAGGGTGATGACATTGTCAAAAGGCTCGGCGAAGAAGTTGTCACCGCCACCGGCGATGAAGTCAAGAGTGACGACGTTGTACTCCGTCTCAAGGTCAAGAGGAGAGTCTCCGATGGTAACGCTGACGAGCTTGCTGCCATTGTTGTTCTCCGGGTTGTACTCGATTTGAATGCCGCGGCTGACTTGGAAGAAGCTGGTGATGGGCTCGTCGTTGATTTCGTTGACGCCCGTGACGATGCCTTCCAAAACGGACCAGAGGTCTTCACCGGAGATTTGCACCTCGACGAGTGAATTGCCGAAGGGGAAGGAGTTCAGGACGTCGCCGCGGGTGATGTCGCCTTCCTCGATGGTGGCGCGGATGCCGCCCGCGTTGATGATGGCGAAGTCGGCGCTGTCGCTGTTGTTCAGGCGGTACTCGAGCATGGCGTCGGCCATGAAGTCGCCGAGCGTGCCTGTCAGAGGTTAGTAAGGAAGTGTTGATGTCGGCTCTAAATGAGATACGTACATTCTTGCTCTTGACAGGTTGTGTGGTCGAGAACGACGTTGGTAGTGCCCACAACTTCTGCGGCAAACTCCTCGAACGGTCCACGCCATTCTTCAATTTGAGCCTGAAGAGTGGCGTTCTGCTCGGTGGCATTGGTGAGATGAATGGGGCCACCGTGGTATTCCAGAATCTTGCCCTCGGCATCATATGTCACATCAATGTAACCAATGTACTCTCCCCAACCTAAAAGCCAGTTAGCTCATGTTTCAAGAGACGCAATTCTCGCAAAATGAACTCACGGTATGCTGTGACGATGAAGACCTCCTCATCTTCCTGGTTCCTGACAATAGTCGGGTAAGAGCCCTCCTCGTCCTCACCGGTACCAAGTGGAGTGTGAGAGTGGCCTCCCATGATCAGATAAAGACCGGTGGTGCTCTCAGCCAGCTCCTGGTCCTGCTCGTATCCGATGTGGGTCAACGCAGCAATGCGAGTGATGTTAGTCGTCTCCCTGATCTCATCAATGGCGTTCTGCACCGCCTCGACAACATCAGTGAAGATCGTGCCCTCTCCCGGGCTGGCGATGTTGGGAGTAGTCTCAGTCGTGACGCCAATGACGGCGAGCTCAAACTCCTCGTAGATGTGGTAGGGCTGGATTGTACGGTTAAGGATCGGGTGGTCGGACTTGATGTTGGCGCTGATGATGGGGAAGGTGAGGTTGTCGAGGAACTCGCCGAGTTCGTCGTCGCCGCCGTCGAATTCATGGTTGCCCAAAGTCATGCCATCGAAGCCCAATTGGTTAATCGTCTCCGCGATCTTCTCGCCTCCGTAATAAGAGTAGAAGAGCGTTCCTTGAAACTCATCACCGGCATTGAGAAACAGCGACGAGTTCAATGTAGGCCTGATCTCGTTGACCACAGTGGAGACTCTAGCATATCCGCCGTAGCAGCCGCGCGAGGGATCTTCACAATCGGTACCAGAGCTCCTGAACTCATCAAGATGTGCGTGCACGTCGTTGATGTGGAAGAAGCTCTGATTCCAGTTGCCGCCCGCATCGATGTAACGCTTCTGCAGTGAACGCTCGCTGAAGAGAACATCCTCAGCCCAAGTGCCAGCCGCGAAGGCCGTCAACGCCACAGCATTCTTCCAGCTAGAGACCATATTGACTCTCCAGAGACCAATGACCCGATAGAAATGATACAGCCTTGCATATCGAAAAATGACGGGCAGCCTTATCACATTTTACATCGTCGCCATTATCGCTTCTGCCGAGATTCTAGATACCAGGTTCGTCTTAACGACGCTGGCGTGCCTGGGCGCACCCGCTACCTTCCTATCGGAGAGTCGTTTCGAGGAACCAAGCATCCCCGCGTGCCTGCATGTTTCCTTGGCTCTGGTGAGATATAGCGAGTCATCGCTCTCTATCGCTCTGCATGGGCACGGCTCACGAGTCTGGCGGGTCTGGGCGAGCAGGGAATCGGCTGGTCGCCAAGGCGGCCGCTGGAGGTAGACTTCACTTTCACGGTATGATCTGCACGTGTTTCGCGTAACTGGATTTGCTGCGTGCAAACGGCTCTTTGGTGCCTGTCCTGGGCTCTTTGTGCGATATGGAATTTTTACTGCGGCTGAAACCTAAGGTGAGGGCAGGAAAAATACCATCAAGTTTTGGATGAGACTAGTACCACTATCTACGCGGCCGCTTCATCAAATTGTCAGGGCATTGGTCTTATCAGTCCATATTACCGAGGCATATCGCAAGATAACAATGGGTAGTCTTGGATGAAATGCTCAAATTGGGGACTGACGCGAGTATATACAAGATTTCTCCGTCCCACAACAAGCTCTTCATCGACTTCATCGACAAGATGCACGACTTCAACGTCTGTAAGTGCCGTTACCGCCGCTTCCAGCACTGCACTGCCCAAGGGTCGGCATGTTCGGCTCAATGTTGACAGTCGTCACCTGGACGCTGTTGTTCGCTCCGCCCAAGCGGCCACCGCCAATGATCATGATATTCGCAGGGTCGTCAGGCATGACCATCAAAGCCCGCGTGTAGCTTGAGCCTGCGGGCGTTTCCATGACTGTCCACGCGCCTCCACCCAGGTTGTGGTTCAGGTACAGTTCACGATTGTTTCCATCGGAGACTACGATCGTGCCGAGCGGTCCACCAGCAGGTGTCCAGACATTGTACGGCGAGCCGGTGGGGATCGTACCATCTGTGGCAATGAGAGCATGGTCGGGCTTAGAGCCGAAAGTGCGCGGATCACGAGAGATGCGGTAGTAAACAGCAAAGTCGGCTTCGACGGCACCGTAGAACTCGAAGGTCATGATCCAGTTGCCGAAAGGCAGCTCACTGACAATGGGCATGCCAGGACGCCAATCTGCGTTGGAGTAGACGATGTCGTCGACGATGGGGCCCCAAGTTTGCAGATCTGTGGTCGTTTGGTGAACCATTTTCTGGCCGAGGGTGTTGTTGGGATCGCGCTGGTCGGAGTAGTAGAGGACGAGTTCGCCATCGTACGTGAGCATGAAAGGCTCCCAGACGGGTTCGTACTGGTTTTCGGGCAAAGCAACACCACCAAGCGCGACAGAGGATACGAACTCCCAGTTGTAGCTGGACATGCTTCGTTAGCAGGTACAGTTACATAAAATCGTCAGCAAATAATACGTACCCTTTGTCAGTCGAAGCGTAAACGTCGATCTTGGTCTCGCTCAGATCAGAAGGAATGCTGTTTGCTGCCACGAGCAGAGTGCCAGCAGGGTAGTCTCCAATGCGCTCGGTCATCTCGTAGAGGTCAGGCTGGTAGCGCAAGCCCCATCCATTCTGGGTGTCGTAGACCCTCGATCTCTCAGACCAGGTCTCGCCCAGATCAGTTGATTCCCAGAGGGGAATGTAAGGGTTGAGAGGGCAGTTGTCCGGGCATGGAGCAGTGTTGTTCTCTGTCGGGAGGTAGTTCTCCCAGGTAGCTAGGAGCGTGTTGCTGCCATCGCAGTCGAGCTTCCTGACGCGGGCGTACAGCGTACGAGGTACGGTGTAGTTCTCAGGCGGGTCGAAGACGGTGACATTGGTGAGCAGCTGTCTTGTCGAGCCTTGAGCGGTCGCCAATGGCAAGACAAGTGCAGAAATTGCAGTCAAACAAGAGAGGGTAGAAAACATCTTCAGGGCGGCCGACTCAATCCTCGGCTGTGAAATGGTAGTCCGGCATTGCTGGAGGACGACAGTTCAGCATATTTTATACTCATATCTTCTGTTGACTCCTCACTTGTGTATCCGAGGTCGGAAAATTGAAATGATGGCATGGAATAATTGTTAGAGGTGATATCCGGTTACAGATGGACCGAAAGGCTTGGTACTAATGAAAACCCCGGTAAATGATCTTGGTGGCTGGTCTTGTCGCATGCCATTCGGTGCGCTCCGAGCAAGATTTCCATCCAGGCTCCTCCAGGAATCGGCTCCACGTCTGGTTGTATAGGCTATTCTGCCGGATCTCTCTAGGAACGCCATTGAACATTTCCCGTGAGAAGTGATATTGGAACAGTACGTAAGATGTGCGGCTTGGAGACAAGCCCTACATACAAGGGAGATCATTATGGAACGACTGCTACTAGCACTTGTTCATTGCATCTGTTAACCACAAGAGGAACTATGTGGCGTCGTTGTTCGTTACTGAGCTCAATTACAAGATCAGAACGTGAGGTCTCGTCCCAGTTGAAGGTGTCAACAGACCTTTGGTTGGCTTTGTTGAAACTCAGGTACATGAAGTCAGTGTTTGACAGCAAAAACATTGTTGTTTTGCAGTAATGCTCTGATGCCGGAAAATCTCGTCGTTGGTAGTGATATGAATAATACCAAGCAATTGGCCTGCGACGTTGGTGTGTTGATGAAAGACTCCAGCTGTCGATGTGCTCCTTCTGCGTGCCTTGAGACTTGCTTCTTGAGGTCACGTAACAAGACGTTAGCAGAACATCAATGCCTCAACGTGCTGCTATTGCATAAGGTAAACGAAAACGGGTTGGAAGCAAATGCCCTGCCTGCAGGAAGGTACGTGTAAGGTAGGTACGGAGGTTTTATCGCGTAACGCAACCTATCAAAAGTGAAAGCCTTCGTCTGATTTCGTGCTTTCGTCTGGTCTCTCCTGAGCTCAGAATCGTGTTTAAACATGTATATTGTTTCAAATCACTTCTTGAACCAATCAACTGGCGCATGTTTGGTCTAGTGGTTATGATTGCCGCCTTCCAAGCGGCAGAGCGGGGTTCGATTCCCCGAACATGCATCCAAATCGGCTCTTAAAATCATCTTCTTACCTTTTGCCTTTGCATCTGAAATTTTTCCTCTTTCATCTGAACATAGCGCGGGCTATCTGAACCGGCAGATTAACGTCTTACGCGATCTGAAAACCCGACGGAGATGGTTGAGAAAAAATATTGCGAGTGGGATCTATTTTTTGCTGACCACTTGCATTATTCTCAACCTCGCATCTAAAGCACGACGGCCTCTTTTTGACAAGGACGAAATAGATTTGAGTATGCGATTTCTCGAAACCTAACTACATCTACCTTCCGCTCCCTACCAAATCCCTAGCATGTCTCCTCCGATACCACCCCTTCGCCGCCCCATCCACAGCCTCCTGCCCATCAGCCAACATCCAGCTGAGATTCCTCTTCCCCTGACTCTCCAATCGATAATGCCACTCGTCCGCGGTGTCAGCGATGATCCAGTTGTACTTCTGCTGCACTATCCAATCGAAATCGGACCTGTAATCGTGGCCGTCTAGGGATGCGTTTCCCACTAGGCTGTCCAGCAGAACGGGCGCTTTGCGATCTTGGAAGACGAAGACGGAGTTGTTCACGCGTAGATCGGAGGGAAGTGAGTAGTTCGCGGTATCGAAGCTGAGTTGATTGTTAGTATCGGTCAATGGGTTTTCTGGTGGTTCAGATCTTACAAGGTGACGTTTGCTGTGTTTGGGTAGGTCAAGTCACCGGGGGCATAGCTGTATCGGTAAGTCAGTAGACTTGCTCGTGTCGAACTATGGCGTGGAATATACATACAAAGTACCAGCCGTTCTAATCGAACTGTTGGACTCTCTCGTCTCATCCAGAAGAGCTTGTATCGGTCCATCCACAGAACGCAACTCAATCTCAGCGCTGATGGTATAATTCGTCGCAGCAAACCGCCGCATGGAAGCAAGTTGATCAAAATCGTCCTCATACGCAGGATCATAGACGGGTATAAAAGCGAGTTGGATCCCACTATTAAAAGCATCCTGCACCCAAGGAAGCGCTTCGAAAGCCTCCGGAGTCTGATACCAGACACTCTGCAATTTGTAAATGCACCATTCGTTCGCCGGTACGCCAGCGCTGTTGGTCAGATGCTTCATGGCCCAGTAGGCAGGCTCGACGGCTTCTTGGTCCTTGAAGTCCAGCTCGAGAACGACGTTCATACCCGATTCTCGAATGGACTCGATCATCTGAGGCAGACTCGGGACCTGCTCGTCGCGGACGCGGCCTTGATCGTCTCGCAGACGGAGGTTCTCGATGCCATTGGGACCCGTGAAATTGAAATCGATTACTTTCGGATCGCATCCCTCGCCGGTGAAAGGGTTGTAAGCCGCCTGACCAGTTTGCTCGCCGATGTTGGTCGTTCTCCCCAACCCGGAATCGTGGATCATTGGGAGTGCTCCGTCGGCGGAGATATGGATGTCGGTTTCAATGCATTCGAGACCGGCTTCTGAGGCGCGAAAGTACGCGTCGCGAGAGTTTTCTGCGGTTCCGTTCCATTTCAGACCTCGGTGGGCGCAGAGAACTGTGAGGTCGTCATGTGGTTCTCGGAAGGCTTGGATGATCTTGCGGACGTCGTAGGGTTGTTTTGCTGCCAGGGTGACGAAAGGGAGCAGGGTGGTGAGAACGATGGGAGCCAACATATCTAACTATTGTGGAAGAATGAGAAGTTGGAACACTTCATTTTCCCGTGATGACTTAGCTGCCAGAAGACGCTTTTTTATATGTTCTTCATCTCTCTATCAACGTACAACCGTCCCCGCACGAGAAGTACGGTATCCACTTACGTGACATCGATGGGAGACCACGTGCAACCTAATCCATGTACGAGTGGTCATAGTTCAAAGGATATCCCAGTGTTGCGTTTCGAGCGACTGCAAGGCTTATCGATGAGAGATCAGGATCGACTCAAAATGATATGATGGAGTGACATCAGAACCATGGCGTACATGTAACTCAGCATTGCACGTGGTTGCACTGCATCAATTATCTGACGGTTCAAGAAATCAAAGGATATCGAGTTCGTACGAGATTGACATTCTCCGCGGCTATGCGCAATTCGCCATTTGATGCGCGCTTCAAGACCCAGTTGTATGCTTGCGAGACTGCATTTCGATCAAGCATATATCAACAGTGACCTGCGCAAATCGACTACCTTCGTGATAATTTTCCATAACGATTTGGCATTCAATGCTCCCTGGCATTGATTCCTGGTTTAATATTCCCAGTCTTCATTCGTTCGTTTCCTCAAACTGGACATCAACTAAGTGCATCTAAGGCAGTCCTTTGCCAGAGTTAATCGCCCGCGCGACCTCGCTGGTATTCGGCCTGTTCTCAGCATACCGCTCATAACTATCAAGGTAAAGCTGATCATCACTAGTCGTCATCCTCACTGCCTCATTTCCTTCAACAGCGCGCACCCACTTCTCCCACCTTGAGCCAGGCTCAGGATCCGGCCAACCGCGGTACGGTTTGAGCACTTTCTGCATTCGAACGATCCAAGGAGCGAATTGCACATCGACAAAAGTCATTTCCTGACCGAGAAAATAAGGGCCATCGGAATTCGCGGCGTCGACGAGCTTGCTGATCTGCTCTCTCATTTCGCCGGCGTAGTTGATCTGATCTTGGGAGTCCTGGGCTTGCAGGTATCGATAGAACAGCGGGATGATGTGGCGGTTGATGTGGTCGGCCCACAGGCGCGAGTCGGCGCGCAGTTTTGGATCCTTTGGCAAAAGCGGCTTGCCTTGGTTTAGATCCTCCAGATACTCCATCAAAACTGTGCTTTCGTAGGATCCCCATTCGCCGTGTCTTAGGGCTGGCACCAGCCCGCGAGGGTTGATGTCTAGCAGCAGTTTGGGCTTTCGGTAGACGTCGACTTCGACGTATTGATAGTCGAGGCCTTTGTGTTCTAGGGAGATCCAGACTCGGTGTACGAAAGGGCAGAAGCACGAACCGTAGAGTTTGAGTTCGTTGTCGGCGGAGTGGGCTTGGACGGTTTCCCAGGCTGCGCCGGTGGCTTGCTTGTTGTAGGTCTTTTTGGTTGCGTCGCCTCCTTGGTTGGGGTCTAGCTCCTGCTTGGTGTTTGGATTGTTGGTTGACATGTTGATGGCGGCGGGACGTGTGTGAGAGAATGGTTTGGCACAGATAGGATTGCGGACGGATGTGGCACGCCCTAGCCAAAGAGTGCTGGATGCTGTTGATGATGCAGCTGATTTAGCAGCGTGGCTTCTCAAAGCTGGGACGAGACGTGACATCTACTTGTGAATGAGATGTCGGCAAGAACCAAACTGGACTATAATTTGGAAGATCAAAGAGGTGCATGTAACGACGACAGGGAGATGATGATGCAATGAGGTAGCCCCGCCCAGCCGTGATCACCCGGACTGGAGGAGCGCCATTGATCAAGGATGAATTAAGTATCCTCCCTCACAAACGAATAATCCGAAGTGTCAGGAGTATTCCTTGAGGTCTTCCACGATTGATCGCATAGCATCGTGTGTTGTGTTAACTTCAAGTTGTCATGCAACGGCTAGGAGGAGATTTGTCGAGCGGAATGTATCAGCATTCGTTCGAGATAGATAGATAGATGATTAAAAGGCAATGTCCATTCTGCACAGTCACTTTGAGGTATATGCATGAATAAAAGGCGACATGCCTACGTGGCTATAGATATACCCAAGATCACCAAATCGAGAATGGATGTTGTGGCACAGACCAAGAAACAGTCCGTGCATCGCCCACTGAGTGGCAGATTCACGAATTTTAGTTGGCGTTGGACTTCACACGCGAGGGGCCAGCGAGTACGTACGGGGAATACCAGTCAGTCCTACGACTTCCTCCTCCTCCCCCCATCCGCTCACTCGCAAGGTCTCCAGACACCGAATATCCCCTTCCCGGCACTCGATCGAGAAATTCGGTTCTCTCCCAACATGGCGACCGTCCCCGACTCCGTTGCGCCCACCTCGCCTCTGAGCGAGGTCCAGATTGAGGCCCTCGTTGTCATGCGCATTATCAAGCATGCGACCAGCACATTCCCGACTCCTGCCACTGGTTTCCTCGTCGGTACCGATGCCGCCTCCCAGCTCCAGGTCACCAACAGCTTCCCTCTGCCGTCCGCCTCGCCCGACCAAGCTTCCGCCGACTCATACCACCAGCCCGATGCCGCGACTCTGGCGACCGCCGCGCCTCGCGCAAAGAACAACGTCCCCTACCAGAACGAGATGATTAAGCTTCTCCGCGAAGTCAACGTGGATGCGCAGAGCGTGGGATGGTACATGAGCACGAACATGGGCAACTTTGTCAGCCAGAGCTTTGTCGAGAACCAGTACTTCTACCAGAAGGCCTCGGACGAGAAGTCGGTGGCGCTTGTGTTTGACGTCTCAAGGAGCTCTGCTGGCAGCCTCGGCCTCAAGGCATACAGACTCAGCCCTGCCTTCATGACTGCATACAAGGAGGGCAAATTCACCAGCGAAAGGTATGCATCTGGAGGTTTCGATTGACCCGGGAAATTGTGTCTAAATTCTCTCACAGCATCCAAAAGTCAAAGCTCAGATTCCAGGACATCCTTGTTGAGCTTCCCCTCAGGGTTCACAACTCCCACCTTCTCACCAGCTTCCTGCACCAGGTCCCGCAGGCACCGCCGGCAAAGAACCCTCTCGACTTCCCTTCATCCCTTGCAGAGCTTTCGCGCGACCCCGATGTCAGCTCCAACCCCTTCGCACCCAACCTTGACACCCTGGACCTCAGCATCGACCCCTTCCTCGAGAAGAGCTGCGACCTGATGCTTGACTCCATTGAGAACCACCAGACCGAGCAGAACAACTTCCAGTACTGGCAGCGCGCCCTCGGCCGCGAGCAGCAGAAGATCACCGCATGGCAACAGAAGCGCAAGGCTGAGAACGCGGCACGCGCCGCGAGCAAGCAGCCGCCCCTCGACGAGAACGAGTGGCAGAAGCTGTTCAAGCTGCCCACCGAGCCCAGCAGGCTCGAGGCTCTGCTTGTCGGCAGGCAGGTCGAGCAGTACGCCCGCCAGGTCGACGGCTTCTCTGCCACCGTTTCCGCCAAGATGTTTGGTGTCAGGGGCAACCTCCTGCCTAACGAGATCGAGTAGAAGACGAAATATTACGGAGACGGGACTGGCGTTCATGCATAGCGAGGCGTTCTCGGCTGGGTGGGGTAGAGTACATGCGGCATGGCTACAAAAAAACAAGGATGATATGGTTCCGCCATCGACGAGTTCAGGGCAACGGCTGCATAGAATCCCAAACGAAAAAAGGATTTTAACGTTTTTGAATTTGGAACTTCTTCGCATTGGATGAATGCTTTCTTGACGAACTCGTCAGTTGCGCGCTTTTCCATGGCCACATGCCCTCTTATCTCTAATGAGGGTGCGCCACCGCAGACCCACCAGCTACTTGAAGAAAAGTCGCTATTTTATCTTGAATTATTAGCGAGTACAAACGGAGGCATGTCTAGAGGCCGAGGAGTGTGGTAGTAAGATTATAGATGTCTTTATGCTCGATATGAGAAAGTCAGATTCTATTACTGATTGGTTAACTCTGATTTTGATGTTCAATTCTCCTGGGCCAGTACGTTACGTTGTAGTTATTGATACCGGCAATCTCGATCTCCTAACAAGGTATGTAGGAATTGCTCACTTGCTCAGAATCCGTTCTTATCACATACCATTTCACCACATTCATACCTAAAGGAAGCAGTAAAGATGAAGATCTGGTAGCGAGAAAGGGTCTGGCAGTTGAAGTTCGAGAAAAGTCCGTGCTCAGCCGAGGCGAGCAACGCTAAAACTTTCCAAAAAATCCTCGAGAGCGACATTGCTGTAGGCAATATTTGTACAACACATTACAACCACAAAACCTGCCAACATGGGTGCAGTCAAACGTAAGGACCCGCCTTCAAATGGCGTCAAGCTCACCAAGAAGCCGAAGACCGACGAGATCAAGTTAAAAAAGCCTGTAAAGGCCGCGCAACTGGACCATTTCCCGGAACCCGACAGTTCAGACGACAACGATGAGGAGATGGAGGACGACAGCGCCGAAGACACCAGCCAGCCGCCCAAGCGCCCGGCCCCGAACGGTGGCAGCGACTCGAAGGAGTTCAAACTCGACGGCACCTCCTCCGCCGAGGCCCACGCAAAGCAGCGTGCTCTCGCCAAAGAGCGCAAAGCCGCCAAACCGAACGCCGACATTATCGGACGATCGAAGAAGATCTGGGAGCGACTGCGACGGAAGTCCCACGTCCCCAAGGAGGAGCGCAAAGAGCTGGTCAGCGAGCTGTTCGCCATCATCAACGGCCGCGTTCGCGACTTCGTCTTCAAGCACGACAGCGTGCGCGTGATCCAGTGCGCGCTCAAGTACGCCAACATGGAGCAGAGAAAGAACATCACACGAGAGCTACAGGGCGATCTACGCTCGCTGGCGGAGAGCAGGTACGGCAAGTTCCTTGTTGCGAAGATGGTCGTCGAGGGCGACCAGGAGACAAGAGATATGATTGTGCCGGAGTTCTATGGACACGTCAAACGCCTCATCAACCATCCTGAGGCTTCCTGGATCGTCGACGACATCTACCGCCAAGTCGCGAGCCGCGAGCAGAAGAACGCCATGTTGCGTGAGTGGTATGGCGCCGAGTTTGCCATTTTCCACCACAAGGCGGGCGACAAGGCTTCTGTTACTGGCACCGAAGAGACCGCGGAGCTGGCAAAGATTCTTGAAAAGAACCCGGAGAAGCGTAGACCGATTCTGCAATACCTCCACCAGCTTATCAACTCTCTGGTGCAGAAGAAGATGACTGGTTTCACGATGCTTCACGATGCTATGCTTCAGTACTTCCTCGCTTTGACGCCTGGTAGCGAGGAGCAGCGCGGCTTCTTGGAAGAGTTGATGGGAGACATTGACGCCGAGTCGGAGGGCGGTGGAGGAGATCTGTACAAGAACCTTGCTTTCACAAAGTCTGGCAGCAGACTGGTCTGTCTCGCCCTGGCGCACGGAACTGCGAAGGACAGAAAGGTGTTGCTCAGAGTATTCAGCAAGGATACCGTCGATATGGCGGCATTTGACCCGAACGCAAAGATGGTGCTGGTTGCTGGTCTGGAGGTTCCTGACGACACGACGATGACCACAAAGGTGATCTACAGAGAATTACTCGGCGAGAAGATCGAAGACAAGGAAGAGAGACTAAACAAGCTCGAATCTGTGGTGTGCGATCTCAACGCTCGCCTGCCCATACTGTTCCCCATCTCCGGCGCGGCGAAGTGGCTCATCACCAGAGACTCAGACAAGGCGCTCATGGAAGAGGTCTGCGAGGTGCGCAAGACAAGCAGCAAGAAGGCACCAGAACTCCGCCGCAAGGGCTTGATCGACTACATGTCCAAGGCCCTCCTTGAGCTCGTCACCGAGCGCGCCGCCAGCCTTTCCCAGACCACCGTTGGCGCCCAGTTCATCTCCGAAGCCCTCCTCGAAACCTCAGGCGACAAAGAAGAAGCAAAGCAAGCCGTCGCAGCACTAGCCGCCGGCGATCCCACAGCCGAAGACCACATCGCCAACCAGGCCGCCGCAGGCCGCATGTTCAAAACGCTCGTCCTCGGCGGCAATTTCGACCCTGCAACCAAGAGCGTCAAGCTGGCCGAGCCGAAGTTGGGCTTCGCCAGCACGCTGTGGCCTGTCATCAAGAAGAACGTTCTGGCATGGGCGTGCAGCGCTTCGAGCTTTGTCGTTGTGGCTCTCACCGAGAGCGAAGACGTGCCTGCGGATGTGAGGAAGGAGGTCATGGCTGCGTTGAAGAAGGGCAAGAAGCAGCTTGAGGCCGCTGCTGGCAGCAAGCCGGAGAAGGGCAAGAAGGAGAAGAGTGAGGGTCCCAAGGGTAATGCTGGTGCGAGGATCCTTTTGGGGAAGATTTAGTGTACTACTTATTATAGAGCAATTCTGATCAATTTCCTCTGCTGTTTACTATCGAGATTTCGAGAGTTTTGTGTGTCAAAATATTGTGGGCAGGCGAGTTTCATAGCAGGGTCAGGTTTGTGGGGAGGTCAGGAAAAGCATTCAAGACATCTAGATCTATTTCTATCAATCTTCTCGCACAACAGTCTCCCAATCCTCAAACCCAGCGTCTCGCCCGTCTCGATCAAGCAGATACTTAAACCTACCTTGCGCCTCATTCTGCTCCAGCACATAGCCAGGAAGATCCATATCCTCCCGCTCGACCCTCTCATACACCTGATCCACTCGCCCGAACAAATCTCTCCCCTCCCTCACCCGCTCCATCATGACTTCCGCATTCCTATTCTCCTTCGTATCCCAATTCTGATGAGAGAAGCTGTGCAGCTTCGTCCGCATCTCCGCCACAGTCGCAAAGCAGCTCGAGCAATGCCAGCCCGCATTCGCCAGCGAGGCTCTATCTCGCCACCTGCGCCAGAAAGCGGAAGGCGCCCAGCCTTCATCGAGCAGACCTTGCCTCAAAGAATTCGGCAGCAGCGTTTCCTCGCCGCGATAAACTGTCGCCTCCGGATGCGCCCATGCCCCTCCTCGATGCCGCCACTGAAACGAGTAATAGTAAAAATCACTCCTTAGCGTCAACCTCGCGGGGAAATCACAATACCGCAACACGAGCATTGCTTCCGGCCGGATGATCTCGTCCATATCGCTCACGACGAGCACATCGCCCTCAGCCGCTTCGGCGTCCGTCCCGACTAGACCGGGGAACACCTCTCGCAGCATGGAATTCCGCAGCCACGTCTCGTGGTCCCATATGTACCGGCTCGGGCTGCCGTCGGGCACTACGCGGTGAATTATCTTGGAATGGAAAGGGGAGAAGCGAGTCCAGTCATCTTGTAGCCAGAGGGGTTTGGGTCGGCCTTGGAAGGTTGTTGGCGATTCGACTATGACGAAGTAGTCGACGTATGGGGAAAGGGTGTTAAGTCGAATCTCGAGCCAGTCGAGTTCCGTGGAGAGGAGGACGAGGTCGTAGACTTTGCGCTTCTGCGTCGTTACGTAGACTGGAAAGTTGCTGGCACGGCATATTGACTCTATTGCTGAGAGTGATGGGGCCGGTGCTAGTGCATGGGTGTCTGGATTGTCCATTTTGTACTGCTTGAGGAAGTCCAAGGGTAAAGCGTGTTCGCGAGTCGTTTCATATTCAAGGACTGTCCATAGAGTTGTGATTGCCAGCAATGCGAAGGTCGCTACGGCGGCTCGCCTGAGACGGCGATTCCGCGCGAGGGAAAGCATTCTCCTTTGCGTAGGGTAAACATCTTGGAGTTGGGTCGCATAGTCATACTTCTTGGTACAGAGTCAGGTCGTATTCTCCAACGTTGGAAGGATCACAAAAAGGTCGCTTTGTTACGTTATCCAAACCCCTTGGCACGGACGACTTCAGCCCCTCTGTCACATGCCAATCAATCTTGTTTACATGTGTCCTTTCGACATCATCATTGCTATATTCTGATATACATGCAATTATGATATTCTACCACATATCGAGTTATTATCTTAGCCATGCATAGATAATGAGACGCTCACTGAGATACCGACCGATCCTCAAGCGCATCCTCCAAATCACAGGCATACTCATCCTCGTCCAGACCATAGTCGACTATCGACGCTCTCAAGCCATATACATCGATGAACCCGTCGGCACAACGGGAGAGAAAATATTCATAGCGAGCATCCACTGGAACAACGAGAAGATCCTGCGCAGCGATTGGGTACCCGGCGTCTTGGACCTCGTCAAACACTTCGGGGAGAAGAATGTGTACGTGAGCGTGCAGGAGAGCGGCAGCTGGGATGATTCGAAAGGCGCGCTGAGGGAATTGGATCACGCGCTGGAGCTGATGGATGTGCGTAAGAAGATTATCTTGGACGATACCACACATGCGGACGAGATAAAGAAGCCTCCCGGGGACAGTGGTTGGATACAGACACCTAGGGGCAAGACGGAACTGCGTCGCGTGCCCTATCTTGCTGGGCTGCGTAATCTAGTTTTGGAGCCTTTGCAGAAGCTCGCTGAGGAGGGGGAGCATTTTGACAAGGTTCTTTTTATCAACGACGTAGTGTTCAATGTATGTATAGTAAGCCAGAATTGGAGTTCTTTCAAGAGCAGCGCTGATGTCCACAACCTTAGACCCAAGATGTGCAGCGCCTCATTGAGACTCGAGGCGGCGACTACGCGGCCGCGTGCTCCCTTGACTTCTCCAAGCCACCGGCGTTTTATGATACATTCGCTCTTCGCGACTCGGAGGGACATGATGCTGTGATGCAGTCCTGGCCGTACTTCCGATCTCGTGATTCTCGTGATGCACTCAAGGCTAGTCAACCAGTGCCAGTGACGAGTTGTTGGAACGGAATAGGTAGGATCAAGAACACGCTCATTCAAAGATCACGAGAGCTGACAAGACTACAGTAGCGATGAACGCAGAGCCCTTCTACTCTCGCACCGATCCTCTACGTTTCCGAGGCACGCCAGATTCCCTAGCAGCTTTGCATCTTGAAGGCTCAGAGTGTTGTCTGATTCACACCGACAACCCCTTATCAGCATCGAAAGGTGTCTGGCTCAACCCCAACGTCAGAGTAGGTTATAACGAGCGAGCGTATGACACGGTCAACCCAAAGGCAACAAAGGCCAACGCCTGGGTCGGCATTGCATCTGTCCTCCACGGCAGCTGGGAGAATAGGCTTCTCCGCTGGCTGACCATAGAGTGGTTTGATGATTATACCGTGCAGCGTCGCGTTACGAAGTGGCAGGCTCTTGATGAACAGAGAGTAGAGACGGGTGTTGCGTGTTTGATCAATGAGATGCAGGTGCTGATTTGGAATGGTTGGGCTCATGTTTAGGTGATTTTACATTATTTATTTAATTGTTGCATTCCTGTCGTGCCAACTGCAGTTGCTTGTCTGACTCCGCTGCAAAGCAGTGGCTTCTAATTGTGATACTCAAGCAGGAGGCCGCCACGGAATGTTGCTACTCACTGCTATGTAACGTCTGGCGATGTGCACCGCACGACTTCTGTAATTACCTGCTGCCAAAATGATCTGATTCTGCAGCTAGAGGGCGAAATTGTCACTCGCCACGGTAAAGGCATGGACAAGAGTCGTGCATTACCTGGTGAACAAGTTCGATTTGTCCCAGAGAGGCCATGTCCAGATCCATTTCCATCTTGGGCTCACGGGCTTTTTCGACGCTAGCTCTTGGGTCATTCTATAGCACCGTAGGTCCAAGGTTCTGAGTTGACCATACCGCAGATGTGCTGATCTCGACTTTCTCGTGAGTAGGATAGGGTAGACCATCCTACTTCATTGTATCATCGCTCGTAAAGCTCATCCAGGCAAACAGCCTCTCAGAGATGGACTCCTTCCTCCTCATCGTTCACACCCATACGCTCTTCCAACTGCCGTCTTAGCTCTTCATCTGTCAAGCGTCCACTTTGCTGAGCCCTGCCGCCCGTCGCTTCGCCATTCACATTGCCAGTCGCCGCAGGAGTCGTGCCATTCACCATGGAAGGCTCATCGTTTCTTGAAACAACGATCTGCTCTCCCGTCTCACCCTCCATCCCGTAGTCCCGTAGCACTTGCACATCTTGACTCGCTCCACCTTCACTAGGCCAAGGCATGCCTCTCTTCTCGACCTCCGCTTTGATCATCTCCACGCGCGCGTGCATCCGTGTGATCACGCCGAGGTTCTCGAACATGGCGTCTTTGCAGTCCTGATCGCCTTCGTCCGCGAAAGGCACCATTTGCTCGTTTGAAGAGCGGAGCTGGGATATGCTGTTTTCCAGCTCGGCGGCTTTGGCGTGGAGAGCGTCGAGAGGTAGAGATTCGAGAGCTTCGGCGAAGCGTAGCGGGTCGATGGGTCTGGCTTCGGCGGACATGGTGGATGGAATGAATGTGTATGTGTTTAGGCGACGGTGGCGTGTCGAAGAGGCAATGCGCAGTGTTGTTGTAGAGTAGCGTTGTTGGTTTAATATTAAAGAGTCAGTCGCGGTTCGTCACATGTCAGACGTCCCGCGGCTTGGCAAGCGCCGCAAGTGAAATCAAACGGGGTGAGATTGAACCTCATGCTATCTGAACACGAAGCTGACGTGCCCGTCAACATTCAAAAGCGATACAAGCATGGGACTTGATTTGTATTGGGCATCGGTTGGCCTTGCGGTGTTCATAAGCATATCTGCCTTAGACATCATGGGCGTCTTCAGCCGGAAGAATTATTTTGAGCTGGAGGGCAAGGTAGGCCCTTCGCGTTTGTGAAGACGAGATGTGCAGGTGCTAACTTTGTACAAGACTGTATTGCTCACGGGCGGATCGACCGGTATGGGTCGCAGTGTTGCGAAGATTCTTGCCCAAAAAGGGGCCAATGTTGTGATCGTGGCAAGGAACCAAAGGCGACTTGCTGAAGCTATTGCATACGCTACCGTAAGTCAAACCAGCTTGATAATCCCTTCGAAATTGCTTTGATAACACTACATGTAGGCTGCCGCTAGCAACCCAAGCAAGCAGCGCTTCCACACCATCTCCGCAGATGTGACTAGTGCTGAAGAGAACGATCGCATCATGTCCGAAACAACTGCCTGGAACCACGGCCAACCGCCTGACATTGTTTGGCAAGTTGCTGGTGGCGCTCACCCGGCGCTTTTCAGAGACACGCCAGTCGATGTTCTACGCAGCCAAATGGACATGAATTATTGGGGTGCGGCGTATCTCGCCCAGACAACCCTCAAAGCCTGGACCAAGCCATCATCTTCAAAGGAGGACTCCAACCCTACAGCCAGGGGACCTAGGCAATTCATCATGACATCCTCCATTGCAGCACTTCTAGGCGCAGCAGGCTATGCACCCTACTGCCCAGCCAAAGCAGCCATGCGCTCTTTGGCCGACACTCTCCATTCCGAAGTCAACATCTACAACGGGTCCCGACGATCCAAGGACGCCGCCGTGCGCGCCGAAGCTCCGGATCGTGACATCAGCATCCATCTTGTCATGCCAGGCACCATCTCCTCTCCCGGGTTTGAGAACGAGAACAAGACCAAGCACGCCGTTACCAAGATCCTAGAGAAAGACGACACAGTCCAGACCGAGGAGGAAGTCGCAACTGCAGCCGTCAAGGGACTCGAGAAAGGTGGCTACATTGTCACCACGCAGTTCATCGCTTCTCTGCTTCGCGCCGGTATGCTTGGCGGCAGTGCGAGGAACAACTGGTTTCTCGATACTGTCATGTCGTTAGTGGTAGGGATTGCGTGGTTGTTCATCAAGCCGGATATGGATGGCAAGGTGTTCGGTTATGGTAAGAAGTATGGCTCGAAAAACGTGGCGGAGGCGGCGCAATAGGCTAGATTTGCATGTTTAGCTCTGTGCAGATGATAGAAGATAGGCTTGGGGGAGAGTTAACCGTAGAGGACACCCGTCAGCAGATCGCGTTCGTTGATGCGGTTGGTTGCAGCAGCGATGCAAGCTAATAACAAGATCATTACCAGCGGTATTAATTATTATCAGACGAGTTTTTCATTAGCATCGTTCCTAGACTTGGATAGGCGTAAACAAGTGTTCATTGAACACAGAAGGTACCCTATCTCATCGAATCCCACAATTGACTGAAGCGGTGATGAGACGTGCGCTGTCGTGTGACATTATTCCGATTCCTGTCTTCACATGTCAGATCTTCCCATTTGGTAATTCGCTACGAGATATAGTTACGCCAAATTTGTTCGGCATCTGCATGTGCAAATAGATGCCCATGGCAGATCACACCCCGCATCGGTGGTGTATGGCATCATTGTTGACGACATCACTTCACTCCAACAACCGACGACGTTATTGTCTTTGGAGACGTTCAAAGGCCGAGGTAATGAAACCAGTGTTAGACGAGATTGAAATGCTCTTATATATTGTCACTATTTAGTCGTTCGATACCAAATTGAATCGTTAAACTCTGCATCACTTCTTGTTGGGTCGATAGATCCGCTGAACTTGATCCGTTACAAACATTGCATTGAAACCATTATCAGATTCAAAGTCGACCATGGCACCCTCAGTAAGACCATTCTCACACAATCCAACAAATTCACACGCTAATACCATCACAGGACAACAAATCTCTCAAATCCCTCGCGCAGGAGAAGAACAAACAAAACCCTTCGCAACTCGGCGATCCGGTATCACTCAGAGCCGAAACATCAGACACCCAACCAACAAAAGACGATTTGGGCGCGAAAGCCGACGGAAAGCAGGATGGCAAAGGGGATGATAAATCTCTCAAACAGCGAGCTCAAGAGAAATTGAACACCAACCCATCCCAACTTGGTGATCCCGTGTCGTTGAAGGCGGAGACTTCGAATACGGAGGTTACGGCGGATGATAGAGGGGCGAGAGGGACGGGGAAGAGTAGTGGTAAGCCGAAGATGTAGGGGGTGAGGAATTGATGGCTTGGGTATCGAAAGAGTGAGGGCTATGTTCAAATCACATGCAACGTTTGTTACTCCACTTCACACCTGTCGACTGAGGCGTAAGGCCAGGCTTGTGATTTCCCAGTTCCTTGACACTTGACCCCGTCACATGTGAGCGATGAAATTGATTGAAACTCTGCTTCACTGCGATATCTCTTCATTAACAGACACAGGTTTGTGCCTTTCGAGCTGAAACTCACAAAGACTGATACCTTCAGTCAACATGATGGCCGCAAAGCGTGAACGTCGATTTCAGCAAGGCTTCATGGGACTTAGACCTAGAAGCGTCTACTATGAGGATGTCCACGGTAGGCCTGACGAGGACGAAGACAAAGATGACATCCAAAAGTACTCGTTCGACAGATGCGAGAGCTCGAGCGACAGCGACGATCACGGTAACGATGAACAAGACCACAACAATGAGGATTCCAATGGAACTGTGCAAGCAATGCTTACAGCGGAGGTTCCTTCTAAAGCGGTAGTAGTTAAGAGCTCCATCTGTAAGTCCTCGCCATTACAAGACGCATTGTAAATAGTTGCTGATGACTGACGTTGCCCAGACGAACAAAGGCTGCCTTACGCAGAAGACGCTGCGTCTCTCGACAAGCTACCAACAGCCTCGAATCAAAATCTCTACAGAATCTCACCAGGGCAGAACCCGAGGCATTCAATCGAAAGATTCCGTCCAGGGGATGAAGTTCGCGCCAGAATACCAGTCCAGCAACTCGGAATGTTCGCTGGTCTCCCACCTCACGTCGATACTGGTTCCCTCGAGCTAGCCGAACGTAGCGAGCACACCTCAACCGAGCAACATTGGACACACCCAGACGCAAAGCGTTTCGCGTCCGCCAGGGAAGAACGCACAGAGCGACCCGAGCGACGTAGCGTATCCTTGCATACAGACTTCGATGCTCTTGAGCAACTAGAGCGCCGCGAACAAAACCCCATTGAGCAACACCCGGCACTCCCACCCGCAAAGCGAACAGCTTCATCAATGCAAGGACGTTCGCAACGCATCAGGCAACGTCGGGTGATGACCGAGAAAGCTCGCCAAGTACGCGCTCGTCTTGTTCGTGGGCGCGATGCACCAGACATTCCGGATATGCACGAGGGCAAAGACCGGCTGATCGGCAACAGCGAGAAAGTAGTGCAGGCGCTCAGGTCCAGGGCTCGAAGCCCGTACGTGCTCATTGACATTGGGGAGGTGATGGGAGCTGTCGGTTATAGAGATGGTGGGAGAAAAGTCAGAGCAGGCAGTCCAATTGTGCTGGTTGAGGCGGACTGAGCTCATGCGTCCGGTTGGGGGAATTTGACGATGTTGCGTTGAATGTTGACATGGATACGATTGCATCACAATCGAAGACCATGATGCCAGCGTAAAATACTTCGTGCTGGTCGAGACTGCTGGGTAAACGGATTGGGCATTGTTTGGCCGTCTGTTGGAGTGAAGTGGTTCTAGAAAGCATTACCGGCCATGAAAGCCAACTGTTTTGATTCACAAGAAGTGAAATGCTTGGAATTAGTTAGATAGACGGCAAAGGTCGAAGCCTGCTGGTGAGATTATGTGGTGCACCGTACTCCTTCTTTATCTCGGTACTAAGGAAAGTCCAGTGTCTGATGTAGCAGGTTCAGAAACGCATGGTCGTGTACTAGGAAAAATCCCGATGACAGTCCATCGTGTCGAAATCATGCTTCGTGTTATATCGTCCCTTGTGCTTACCTAGGCTTCTCCAGTGTATACCAATATTTCCGCGGAGATATCATTCGCTAGGCAAGTACTTTCATTGGCAACAACCGTCATGTGATCAACACAAATAGTTCAGATGATTAGTTGGCCAGCCGAGAAAAAGAGGTGACATGCACGCTGACGGAACCATGCAGTGCCGTGCAGCCTCGAAACGATACCGCATACATGATTAGGATCTGTCATTTTTTCGACAACACATGTGTTCTTTTGTGTATGATGTGTTGTCGACAGAACCATCCTGCTGGAGAGAATGCAAGAGAAAGGGGCGGGCACGCCGCCGGCGCCCAACTTGATATGCAGGGATCTCTGTGATGTTCAAGATGTTGCATACTCGACTCGTAAGAAATCGGGTACTCGACACCCTCGAGATACTCGAGATATTCGACATTCGCGTCCTGAGGTCCCTGCCGTGACGACTGCATGCCTTAGAATGGCGAGAATGGGTACATTCGTAAGGATCGACTGGTGGTTACGCAACAGGGCCCAAGGCTGCAGGGCGTACAACTGCTGTTTTTCAGCTCGATCTTCGGGAAGACCACGATGGCGGGGGCAAACATTGGAGTTGATGAACACGTTCAGCTGCCTATTCAGCTGCCTCACACGCATTGCTCGCCACCGCTTGAGTTGTCGCATCAAGACACGGGTGCGTGCGTATCCGCTGACACCTGAATCCGACAAGCTCTCGCGCCCTGCCTTCACACCACCAGAGCCACCTTCTTGACGTGCACAGACGCGTTCAGCTGCAAGGCTCATATGGGTCAACTCTGACTTGCGACAAGACCGCCCACGCACCCACAAATCTGCGTATTCCACGAGGATTCTCGGCCATTCCCACATGGACGGAAAGTCCCAGCACGAGAGGGAGAGAGAGAGAGGGTGAGAGAGGGGCGCGACTCATGCCACGGACTCACAAGGCTGGTCACACATGCTCGAGAACGCCGAGAGGGCAAGCATTTTGCCTCTTGTCATGATCAACCCTGCCTTTTCCTTGATGGGGAACCGCCTGCTCGCATGCATATGCATTCTGCGTGCACCGAGCCTGTGCACCCACATAACATGATAGAAAGCTGCTGCGGAGCTGACTCCATTCCATCCAGTTTACTAAACCAGGGTACAGTATGCAATCGGACCCGAACATCACTGCCGATCTATCCTGTAAGTACTGTTTCTGTGCATCTCTACCTTGAGCAGGCGCTACACTCCGTGGAAACGAGATCCTGGACAGTGCAGCACCTCAGGTAGCAGAAGAATTCGATCTGCAGGTGCCTTAGTCGCCCGCTTTCGACGCATGTCTACAGGGACTCGGGATCAGCGAAGAACCACTACCGCGTTGATTTGACTCGCTGTTGGCTACATTGACTTTACCCATATGACCTCGGACAGTCAATCAAGTTCGTTGTGGCGTTAAGCCGTCAAAGCCGTATCATGCTGGCCAGGATATGCCCTCGATGCCCTCAATCACAGAGGGCGGCAGCGATTGTGGACCCCCGTATGGGTTCGTTTAGATCAAAAGTCTTCAGCTATGTTGTAAACAAAATCGCTGTCTGGACTTTGGCAATCTAGATCCAGACGAGGGCGGGCAATGCGGAGTGGCGAAAGATACGTCCCTGGAATCTGCGAGCTCGACTCGAATGTTCGCGATGGCGTGATTGGATTCAATGGCATGGGGGCCTACCAGCATTGGTGTTTACACATCTGCAAGTACCGTTCTGGATCAGCGAATACCGAGGCCACTCTTGAGGGCTTTGTTTTACAACGACCGGCGTTGTCCCAAACGCCCATTATACTTCACGCGATCATTGGCCATGAAGCTCCAGCGGGGTGTCCAGCCGTTTCCGATTGTGCTACCTCCGTACCCTCGCCATCCTGCGGCGGCAGGGCGGCGGCAGCCAACAGTACTCGGAGTGGGCTCCTGTGCTGTAACCCCACAGGCTGTTCAAGCCGCGCTCGAACCTGTTCGACATCATCTCATCATACTTGCGCGTGCCGTCAGATTTTGCCCAGAGCTGATGCTTTTGGGCGGCTCGGACGCATTCATGCCCATTGGTCATTAGTCCTACCATGTCTAGGGGGTGCCTCAGCCAATGAAATCTGCATGGAGATAACTCCGACTCCGGGCGACTCCACTTGTCGAGCTCAGGGCGGCGGCACCAAATGCGCCGCGACCAGCCACCAAATACCGACCAGGCGAGGCGGTGATCACGGGCAGGGGGCAAAGGCACGCAGAATTTTACGACGACAGAATGTGCATGCCGGCGGCAACGGTGCGTTTGTGGGAAGGTCCATCTGGCCTGCAACGCAAAGCTGACCTCGCCATTTGCCAACAAAGTGAAGGGTCTCGAGAAGGCTGGGCAAAAAGAATACCCTCCTAGGGTGATACTCCGGGCAAGGAAACGGTCCATCTAGCAAGCGACACAATCCAAGCATCCCCGCTCCCTGCTCGCTACGGCCCTGCGTTACAACCGTTTGGCGTAGCCTACGTAGCTCTTGTCGGTGGCTCACGGAGCACAGGACCGTCGCCGGATCTTCTACTGTATGCGCCAACGCAATCCCCTCCCTCGTTCTTCCCACCTACCCACCGTCCGGCGTCCCTTAATGTACCTTGTTCCCTCATGGCGACGTCAGGGTTTTGACCTCCTGCGCTATGACACTTGATGGCTTGACGCCTCGCCTCTTAGGAAACGTGGATCCTGACTAGCTTGTCCGACTCTTCCATTCTTACTGTACACCAAGGCAGTAGTGAAGCTGGTCTGACAGGAACTTGGCCGGCACGATTTCAGCCGCAACCCGCGTCCACAAGATAATTACATTGTCCGTCAACGAGATCGTTGCTAAGCGATCTCATTTCCCAACACCCAACACAGACGATCCAACTGTTAAGCGGTAACGCTGGTGGTCCCCGGCTTCTGACTCTTTTCACATCTCGATCGCAAACCCTGCGGCGAGCATGCCCAATAAAAGAGAACCTGCAGGCGCCTCCGTCGCCAGGCGTGGCAAGGACACGCAGAGGCCTTCTAGCAAGGGAAACACCCTTGCTTTAGAGGATCATGACGAACTGATGACAGAAGACCGGCAACAAGAAGCCGCAAGGCGCCCTTCAGAGCCCACCGCGGACGGAGCGGAGAGCGATGACAGCTCAGACCAGACAAATCGGGCTCGCAAGAAAGCAGAACCCGTGAAGAGTGCTTGTGTGCAGTGTCAGAAGCGAAAGACCAAATGTTCGGGCCAACGCCCAGTGTGTCGCTTCTGTAGCGACCGCAATCTGACGTGCTCATGGGACATTGGCGATGGGCTTACCAGGACGGCCGATCTCAAACGGAAACTCATGGAAGCCACTGGCCGGTCTGACAACCTCGACACGCTTGTTGATGCCATGCGAGATGGCTCTGACGAAGTATCCACCATGCTCCTCGCTAGACTCCGACTAGGTACCTCAGTTAAGGACCTCGCCCTGGGCATCCGGACTGATGCATCTGCAGGAGGGCAGAATCAACCCATGCAGTCTTCAGAGCCATCCTCACAATCATCAGAAAGGTACATGATAAAAAGCCCACCACAAACCTTTCGTTTTGCAATTGGACCAACTGACCAGTCTTACAGCAGAGAAAGACAACATAGCTCCGGCACAAGCGATTTCCCATCACCCACCAACTCAAGTCATCCATTCGACTGGCAAGGCTCCGGAGCCCAAATACAGCAGGCCAATTCCAGCAACGAGAGTTGGACTATGAATGCAACCTCGTACCAACCCACGAATACACAATCTTTCCTCACTTCTGACTTCGACCAATCGCGGATGACCTGGCGAACGAACAATCCATTCTTCAAGGTGGAAGACGGCGCTCCCGGTCCCAGCGCTGCAGCATCATGTCAACGACAACCGCCCCACGAACAGCAGCAACAGCAAAAATATAACCACCACCAGCAGCAGCAGCAGACCGCACGTCGCCGAAGCTCCGTAGTTACATCGTCAATACATCATCTCGACTACCGTTCCAACCAGCGAGATGCGAAACCGCCAATTGCCGTTCCAGAAAGCTACATGAACTAGCATTGGAGGTTGTTGCTTCAATGACCCTGGCCTTTTCGAAACAGCAGAATACCATTTGTGCTACCAGCAAAAGAATTCGACCCTGCTCTTCGGCAATGCGAGTTCCCTGCGTATTTCACCGTCCGCCGAATCGCAAAATCGCAACCCCCGTCTTCCCTTTGAGTTCTTCATCTTTTGCTTTGGCCTGCACTTCCCTAGCGTTCCAGCAAAAGGCGACCAATTCCGCCTTTACCCGTTTCCATCTTGGGGGGTTTTTTTTTCTTCTGTTTGTTTCCCTTTCAGTAACGCGAGTAACGATTCCCAGGGGCCTTTTTTTCCTTCTCATATTTCCTTTTCTAGCGCGGCGTCCCCCGGCAACCAGATCCGCGTACCAGAATAGCCTGCACTTCGCACACGCAAACTTCCTTGTTCGTCTGAGGAACGAGAACTCGACTCCTGCCAACAAAAAACCCTCAATCCAACTTTACCTCCTCGAACACCGCGCCCTCACTTGAGCCGAGAATGAACCTACCAGCCTCTTCATCGTCCTCGTCCTGCTTGCAAGGGGAAGGCCAAAGGACCATTCAGCAAGGTGTTTTCTCCTTCCAGCACAGAATCACGACCACGAATACGAGAACGACGACCACCACGCCCACCACCAACACGACCAATAATATTCACCGCCAGTAGCCAGACACAGAACATCTTTCTTCGACGCTCCACGAAACGCCATCCTCTCTTTACGAACCGAATGGACACTCCGAGCCGTCAGCAACGAAGATATTTTGACCAGATACGCGGCGAACCAGACAGGCAACGAAGCCAGATCGAAAGAGACGATACCATCGGGCAATGGGCGGCAAAGTGTAATGCAACCCCTAATTGAGGGGGAGGAACACGACGGAGTTTAGTCCGCTGTTTGCGACTTTCGTGCGCGTGAGAAGATTGATTGGTGGGAAGATAATGAAAGGGGGTGGTAGAATGAATGATTGAATGAATGAGTGAATGAGCGAGGGTGGGGTGCAGAGACAGCGAGCGAGAGAGAGAGACAGAGAGCCAAAGATTCAGGGAGAGATTGAGAAAGTGAAGCAACATGAAAGGAGAAAGAGAAAATTTCCAACTTCATTGAAAGTCCCTATTTCCACACTTCGTCAAAGAAACACCCTCCCCCCCCCCCCTTTCTGTTCCTCATCCTCCTCCTCCTCCTCCTCCTCCTTCTCGCCCATCGAATAGAAGTTCGGAATGAATCTCCTCGCATCTCCCCCCGCTATATCCACATATCTGCCAAAACGGGAAGAGAGCAAATCCATCCTCTTTCTCCCTATCCGCCCTCAATTGTCCGATGTCGATTCTTATCGACTCGCAAGAACGACCAAAAGAACCAGAAAACAATATCTGCAGCTTGTGCCTCAACCCAAGCCTCCCATTCGATGACATTGAACGAACCATCCCATCCATCCCTTCCGCGAATCACTATTCCAATTTGACCTTCCTGTCAAAGAGCAGCAAGCCATACCGACCCCATCCCCAGCCAACGACGAAAGAGACAGCACAGCCTTTCGGAGAGACGACTTCGCGATCGTCCTCCTTCATCCTCGCGTGCACTCCAGTAATCATAGGCAAAACGGGCGATCCGATACAACGACTACACGTCGAAGTCAACCAATGGGTCGGGGCCACGACGCACATCATCTCTATTGTAACAACGCATTCTCAACGTGAGTGAGACGAAGAGATCTGCCATGTGCGAACGACAGTCTTAGCAAATTCTCACCAAACAAAATGCATCTGCGGCAAAAGCGTCTGTTCCACAACAAGCCTCTTTGCCGGTCATCATGAAATAATCCGTCCACTAGAAACGCGACATTGCAACCTGGTAGCCGGTTCCAGTTGGGGTCCAAATAATCAAAGAGGAACTGACGAGCAGCCGGATCCTGTGAAGGTGCCGAAGGATCCATCATGGCCTCTTTGTAACACAACTCGGCGCCCTGGAGAATTGTGAATCGCCAAAAACGAAAACTCTGCCTTTTTCTTTTCTATCTCAAAAATACTGGGTTATAATAATACTCTCAAATCTTAAAAATAAAAAATGCCAATAGCTAAGCCATATATACACACAAGCTGAACTCTCAACTCTCCCTATCTCCTCCCCACCCCTCCCGCAAAAACCACACAAAACACGCCTCTCTACTCAAACATTCTCAAATCCAACGGCACACTGCTCCCCCTGCCCGCCCTGTACCTCTTTGGCCCACCGCCGAATTGCCTTGGCATGGGCAGCGCTTCGTCAGGTTGGAATTTGAACCTGCTGTCTTGAATTGTGATTCTCGCTCCACCGCCACCAGCACCGGCGGAGGCGTTATGGCTTCCGCCGCGCGAGAGAGAGGGCGAGCCGCCGTTTGTGAGGGTGTATGCCGACGCGTCCATGGGCTGCAGGGCGCCGGCTGAGGAGCCGATGGATTGCCCGCCCGCGGTGGGGATGGCTGGAGATTTGGCTGCTGGGGGTGGCGGGGGTGGCGGAGGGCTGGCGGCGGAGAAGGAGGGGCGGGTTGGAGGGGCGGATGGAGGTGGTGGTGGGGGTGGTGGAGCGGGGCTGGCGGGTGGTGAGGCTTGAGGTGGTGGAGGTGGTGGTAGGGCGGGTGATGATGCGCCGTTTGCTCGGGGGCTTGGTGGTGGTGGCGCTTGGGGGATGGAGGGTGCAGATCCTCGGGGTGCGGGTGGTGGGCGTGGGGCGGAACCTGGTGGGGGAGGTGGTGGGGCGGGAGGAGCGGTTGCTGTGATTGTTGGTGGTGCGGAAGGGGGTGGCGGTGGTGGAGGAGGAGCGGCGGCTGGTGGTGGTGCGGCTGATGGCTTTCTTGAGGCGGGTGGAGGGATTGGTGGTTTCTTGCCGGCTGGCCGTGGAGGTTTTGGTTTGCTGGCGGCGAGATCTGTCGTTGAAAGTGAGGCTTGGGATGATGTGCGCGAATCGCCTCTGAGAGCAGCTACGCCGCCGGGCGGAGGAGGAGCGGCTCCAGGAGGTGGTGGGGGAGCTCCAGGAGGGCGCGGAGCAGCTCCACCAGGTCGAGGCGGAACAGGAGCTTTTGGAGGCGGACTTGATACGCTTCGAGAGGATGGCTCTGGATCTGAATCGTATGCGCCGGTCTTGACACCACCGGACTTTCTCAGTTTCGGCATTCCTCCTGCAAAAAGACCTCCTAATTGCGGTGCTGCGGGTTCCATTCCTCCTCCTGCTGAACTTCCACCCTGTCCTTGGTCGCTGTTGCTTCGTGCTCTGTTTGGCGCCGGTGGCCTAAGTCCTGGCACTGGCGGTGCGCCTCCCATGGGAGGTCCGGAGTCATTGTTGGTTTTGTTGCCTAGGACTGGTGCTGAACGATCGTTGACAACGCCGACCTTCTTCAACCTTGTGCCTTTGTTGATGTCGCTGAGCAATGCTCCCTGAATGATGTGTTAATATGTTGTTCGTCGGGGTCGTTTCCAGACGCAGCGTGTCGCTCGTCGTTCTCGTAGACGTGACTCTGACGTACTCTGTCTTTCACTTCGCCCTTGCCCGGTCGAGATGGTAGGCCACCGGGAGGCGGAGGAGGCGGAGGGGGAGGTCCTGGATACTCTCAGCTGTCTATTACATTTTTGAGGCTTCCAGGAGACTTACCACCGGCACCGCCAGGCATAGGCGGTGGTGGAGGTGGAGGAGGGGGTGGAGGCGCAGGCATGACGCCGTTTGCTTATGTGTTGCTATATGTGTCGTGTGCCTGGAGTGTATTTGCCCAAGTCGCGGAATGGCGCGGCGGCGAAAGGTGTGGTGTATATATCCTTAGACTGCCGCCTACAGAGACACGCGTCGTGGCGAGAGAGTGAGGTCGAGTGAACAGAACAATAGGTCGAGGTGTGTGGTGTGGCAGTCAACAGTCGCAGTGATGAAGCGTGTACAGTACCTGCAGTCGGTCTTGGCCCCGTCGTCACTGTGCTTTGCCTTGCGGGCGAACGCCTTGGGCAGCGTCAGGGCGGACGTTAGGCATGAATTCAGTTTAGTCTCCTTAACTAATTTAGTTAATTCATTTGATTAAAGCCCTTGTCGGCACGTGGCTCGGCGCGGCAGCCGAAGCAGAGACGTCGGCTGGATGTTGGTGAATTGAATTCATTGCTCGAACACCGCTATTGCTTGCACTTGCACTACGATTGACCACCACCAACATACATCATGGAGATCAGACGAGCGACAATTTGCGGCGACTCCCTCGCCATACTCAGGAGCACCCACAAGACCCAATGGCGCTCCCTAGGCCAGCCAGCCTTCTTGAACACCCGGCGAAACATCAACACTACTCCCACATCACGACCTTCGCGACAGACGTCCTCGCCAACCGCACATCGCCGCCATGAAAGACATTATGCCACCGCTGCGACCACCCCTCTCGATGTCAAAACACATAAACATCCAAGCCCTTCCGACCTCAACGCCATCCACGCGCGCGTCCAGGAGCTCGCAGCAAGCGCATTGAAACCTCAAGACGGCCCAGTCCCACCCGAACAGCGTGTACTATACGTATTGGAGCAGCTGGACTCTCTCGCAAAGAGCCTCGTCGACGCAAAATCAATCCACGCCGCCTCCCAACAGCAAAAACACGGCGACTCCGCGCGGTCCGCCCTCCTGGGCTCCGTCAACGCCAGACAAGCGCCCAACTCCGTCACAAAAGCGACCCTCCTCACCCTAATCAGCCACCAAGCGGAGAAGGTCGCGCGCGACCAAAATGTCTTTATCACACCCGCCATCCTTAAAGCCTACGTCGACCTGCAAGCCCTGCTCCACCAGCCGTCCAGCCTCCCCGACGTCTTCGCCCTCTACGCCTACAAACCCACCCCGACTGCCTCCTCCGACGGCACCGTCACCTACTCCCTCGCCACCCCGGACAAAATCAACACCGCCGTCGACACTTCGACCGCCAACGCCGCCCTCTCCTCCGCCATAACGGCGCACAACCTCATCCTCGCAACCGACATCATCGAAACGACATTCTGCACCTCCTCCTTCCGCAAAGCCAAAGTCCTGCGGCAAGCGCTCGTGCCCATCGGCGGGCTAGGCCTCGCTCCTCTCGCAGCCTACAGCTTGGCCAGCGTCTTCGGCACCTGGCAGCCCATGCTCGACCCGACGCAGGCGACCTGGATGGCCTTCGCGGGCATCATGACGTACGTCAGCGCCGTCAGCATGACGGGCTACGTGGCCATCACCACGGCCAACGATCAGATGGACCGCATCACGTGGGCGCAGGGCGTGCCGCTGTGGGAGCGCTGGGTAAGGGAGGACGAGCGCGCGGCCATCGACCGCGTGGCGGGCGCGTGGGGCTTTAAGAGTTTGGAGAAGAGGGGCGAGGAGGAGGGCGAGGACTGGGAGGATTTGAGGGAGTGGGTTGGACGTAGGGGCATGGTGCTCGATCGCGTGGAGTTGATGGATGGGATGGAGTAACGGGTGGTCAGGCTTGAAGGATGCTTCCGAGCATTGAAAGCGAGTCGTCATACATTTCCCACCACCCTCCACGCCCACGCTGACAGCGCATCTCTGTGAACCGCACCGCGCAGCGCCAATACCTCCCAGGGTGGCACGCGCGACAAGATGCAAGAAGGCCTGCCAAACAACGCCCTGTCAAGAGCGATGACTTTTCAGAAAACCATCGCGGAGAAAAAGACTGCCACGGCGCAAAGTCATCCCGCCGCTCTGCAATGCAAGAAAAAATCAAACGGGCCACCCAACTGTCCATTTAATCGCTGATTTCGCTAGAGAGAAGGCCACGTGCAATCTTTCCATCAGTTGTGCAAAGGAATTCTCGCGCGCGTAGAGATGAACTTCTCTTTTGTATACTCATAAACTAGCTTGCCCCGGAGGGGTCTGATTTGGGCGAATCGCAATCGTACGTAACGGTCTCCAAGAAGAGCCCTCTGGAGATACCCGTAGCCGAGCCTTGGACGAGAGCCACACGGGGGCACTTTAATCCCAAGATATGTACAGAGAAAAAA